>PVJN01002921.1:0-109805 GCA_004026805.1 Lasiurus borealis | reverse complement strand
GCGCGCGCCTCGCGGGCGGGAGGAGCGGCGGCAGGGGGCGGGGCCGCGGCGCCGGCGGGCCGGAGGCGCCCGGGGCGGGGGCCGGCGGGCGGCGAGAGACCGCGGTCCGGGCGCGCCGGCGCGGGGTTTTGGCGGGGTGGGCGAGGACTGGGTTTGGGTAACAGCCTCGAGGAGAAGAGGAGGAGGAAGGCTTGGGGGCGGTTGCGGGGAACGGGTCTGAGAATGACAGGAGGGTTCAGGGGAGAAGAGGGTTAGAAGGCAGGAGAAAAGCCAGCTTAGGAGGCAGGAACCAGGTAGGAAGGAAGGTGTTAAGGCAGCCGGGCAGGGAATGAGGTTAGGAAGACCAGGGTTTGGAAGAGGCATCCCGGGGTTAGATGTAAGAGCAAGGGTTCGGAGGGGAGAGCTTTGCCGGGGGTGGCGGCGGGGCGGTGGGGACTGAGGTCGGAGTTGGAAGTGGGCGGCCAGGAGGGGCAGGGCTGGGGCAATAGTTGGGAGCGGAGGAGAGGGAGTGATTAAGAGCCAGACGTGACAAGGGTGTGAACTAGTGCAGAGCGAGATGAGCTGAAGGACTGGGACTGGCGGTGGGTGGGAACGGCGAGGTTCTGAGGAAGGTAATGGGTGAGTGGTGGGCAATGGGTATGAATTCTTGAAAGTGAAAGAGGGTGAGTGACACACTGGACTGATACCAGGCGGAGTTAGGAATAAGAGCGTAGTGGCAGGGTGCAAGGACAGAGAGATGAGAGCGAGGGCGTTTATAGGACAACTCGGGGACCAGTAAAGCTGAAAGAAAAGAGAGGACGGGTGTAAGAAGTGATGGCGGTGTGGGACAGGGTAACTGCGGATTTGTGTTAATGGACGAGGTTCAGCAAGAATCAAGGTAAAAATAGTGAAGTGAAGAGATGGGGCTGAGAGCAGAGGGTGAGAGGAGCAAGGCAGAGACGGGCCCGAGGTTTAAATGATGGCACGGGGAGTAAGGGAAGAGAACGGGGTTCAGGAAAACCACAAGAATCCTGATGGATGCAGAGCTGGGGTCTAGTGCAGAGGAGGGGAATCAGATGCGCATGCTGGGGGGAGGTACTCCAGGAGGTCTGCATGGGTCAGGGCCCAGATGCCATAGTGAAGGAAGGATCAAGTGTAGGGAGCCTTTGGTCCAGAAGAGGAGGAACCATGGTGAGTGGAAAGAGACCAGAGACAGGGCTAAAAACTAAGTAGAGTGGGGTGGAATTCTTTGTTGAGAAGAGAACTGTGTTGAAACTGTCTCGAGTCCTTTTGTCCATAAAAGTAGGAAATTTCAGAAACCTCTTTCTCTCTTCAAGGAATTTTGAATCTGCTTCTACCTTTCATTGTTTTTAATTTGACTTTTATGTCCACTTTGAAGAGATGAAACTCATTTTGATTTGATATTGTTCTTGTCTGAATGATAAAGCATCAACTCGGTGCTAAAAACCTCTGTATTTCACCGGGGTTGTGATCTTGGGAAAACGGGGTGCGTTTTCTTTTTAACAGGGTGGCTGTGCCTGTATAGTGTGACAGTGCTGTGTTGTTCCTGACAAGCACTGGGCAAGCAGAGTGCTTTATCCACAGTATTTTCTCTTTCAGTGGAGAGCCCACTGTTAGTGAGATAAAGATGAAGATCTTTTTGTTTTGATAAATAACCAGATTTCTACCTAGCAGTGTGTGGTGGTTGGAGAATACTGAAAAATCATTTCGGAAAGAGGCAAATGACCAACCAGGGAAGTTTGCCGAGGAAAAGATTTAAATCAGGGCTTGTGAGGGCTTTGAGTTCCTGAGCTGCCTTTAGCTTTGTGTGGGACATTTCAAAGTGTAGTAGGTAACATCCATTTAGCAAAATGAAATAAAGAAAGGGAGATTTATAGAGTAGTGGAGGATTTTGGAATGGGACTTACCTTTTAGGTTAAATAATGAATTTTTGAGTAATATTTATCATGGAGAAAACCTCTGTAATACAATGCAAGCTGGAGCCTTGGTCAGCTCACTGCCCCTCCTGTTTTGTAGGTGTGAATAAAGAAAGCCAATTTTAACATTAACTTTACAGAAGATTTTTATTTTTAAGACACTTTGGGAAATTAAAGGAAGATAAGAAATTCGAGACAAAATTTAGGCTATTCTTACTGAGTATTTGGATGATTTTTAGTCTGAAGGTCTTACATTTAGCTAAGAATATGAATGATTTTATTTAACGGTTCTAAAGGATAGAATATAATTTACTTTAAAAAATGCAAACTGTTCTTGAGAATCTTATCTGATGTTATTTCATTAGTATACATTGAGATATACAAAGATAATTTTTTTTTAAATTCTTTGAAGTACTACTTTTTGTGGGAGTTTGTGTAAAAGCAAAGATTAGGTTAAAGGCATTTGTAATAGCAAAGATTCGATTTTGATTTGTGAATATTAGAAACATTGGTTGTCAATATATATAAATAACTTAGACTCTTTAATCTTTCTGAATTCAGCTGCTAACTGTATTCATGGATTGTGGATTCTGTTAAGCAGGTGTTTAAGGAGACTAGATTGATTTAGCACTTTAACAGGATTTTTAAAAATTACTATTTTTCTGCTAAGTTTCAAGAAGATTAATCTTAAATATTAACTTTCAACTTTGGTATGAGGTGTGTGTTTCTGTGAGATGTGTGTGAGAATTTCTTTACAAATGTGTTTGGGCTGGAATTACTAGTAAAATGGCACTGCCATTTTAATAATGTAATTGTTTTATACTTGTGTTCTTACATAAATTATTTTAGACTTAATAATATTGGTAAAGAAGAAGATACAAGATATAAGAACCACCAAGAAGAATCTGGCTCAGTCCTATCTTTTGTTTCTGTCTGCTGCCATAGTGTGCTAAATCATCAATTCTCTGTGAATGGTTATTTTTTACTTGACACTCCTAAAACTGAAAATGGATAATCTTTTAGTTCAGCTGATATTATTTATCGGTAATAATTTTGGTGATAAATTTAAGCTTTATTTTCATTTATTCATCAAGTAGAATTCTATCCAAGTTAACTTTATTTTGTTTATAATCGTATTTCCTAGCAAAAACTTTTAAGTTTATATTTTCACATTTGAGTAAGTAGGTTGTACATAATTAAATGTCTTTCTGGTTAATTGTAGATTCTTTGGATGAGACGAAAACTTGAAAGGACCTCTAGTTTATCCAGCAACTTCAGTCAATATCCCACTTAACTCAACCAAGGTAGATAAAGATTTATGCTATTTTTATAAGTCTTCAGAGGTAATGTGGCAACCTTTATAGATAAACTTTTCTAGCGTTTAATTTATATTCTTTATAAGGAGAGTGCTTTCTATCTAAACAGCACACACTTAATATATTTACATTTGTTCTCTGGCCTCATTCTCAATCTTTGAATGAAAATATCTGCTTATTAAAGTGTTAAGAAGATGCTAGTTCTTCATAAACTTAATAATAGTAGCTGCCATCTATAGTGTTTCTGTGTCAGACATGGTTATAAACTCTTTACAGATTATAACTCATTTACTCCTCACATCAATCCTGTGAGATTGGCATTATTCCTGTTCCCATTTTACAGCTGAAGAAATAGAAGCTCCTTGAGATTAAGTGATGTTCCCAGGGTTATATCAGATAATCTTTTAGTACAAGTAACATTTGTAGTTTTTCTTTTGCCAAGTAGTAACTAAATGATACATTTAATTTTTTTTAATAGTTCATAAGGGAGATTTCTATCAAGTGGTGGGGAATAGGATGCCAACGTTGGCATGTTGCTGGCAAAGAGTGTACTCTAATTCATTGTGCTTTGTCTCTACTTAACTGTTATGAAGTTATCTTTTACCAATCCTTAAATTATCTCTTTGGTTCTGTTATTAACTATTTCTCAGGTCCTTTCTAAATGAGGAACCTAAGACAAACACCCTAAGGGTTATAATATATAATGCAAAGATTACATCAAGGTTCTTACTTACTCCTAATTTTTCATTAAAAAATTGTTTTTATAGGACAAATTGACCCCAAAACAAACAAACAAAAAAAGCCTAATAGCATTGCAGATCAATGGTTATGTTTTTTAGCTAGAAAAGGGCCCTGGACCTGTTATATATCCTACAGGTTTGTAGACTCTTGCTGACTTTTTACTATCTTCTGTTTGTTTGCTTGTATAAATAATGTACTAAGTACATTTATACATGCTTTAAGTAAATTGATACATTCATTTTTATAAAATTAAGACTTTATTATTTTTTAATTTTTTTTTAATCTTCACCCAAGGATTTATTGATTGATTTCTTTTTTCTTTTTGAGAGAGAAACGTAACAATGAGAGAAAAACATCAGTTGGTTGCCTTCTGTACGTGCCCTGACCAGGGATTGAATCTGCAACCTAGTAATGAGCCCTGACTGGGAATCAAACCCAAAACCTTCTTTGGTGGATGGGACAATGATTCTCCAGTCAACTAAGCCACCCAGCCAGGGTAAAACTTTATCTTTTTAGAGCAGTTTTGGGTTCACAGCAAAATTGAGGGTAAGATATAGAAATTTACTATTTACCCTCTGCCCTGACACATGCATAGCCACTTCCATTATCAGCATCTATCACCCAGTGGTTCATTTAGCACAAATGATCCATTCTTTTAAAAAGATACCCAGCCCTAGCTGGTGTGGTTCAGTGAGTAGAGCTTCAGCCTGTGGACTGAAGGGTCCTGGATTTGATTTCAGTCAGGGCACTTGCCTGGGTTGTGGGCTCGATCCCCAGTAAGTGGTATGCAGGAGAAAGCCCATCAATGGTTCTCTCATCATTGATGTTTCTATCTTTCTCTTCCTTTCCCTTTCTCTCTGAAATCAATAAAAAATATGTAAAAAAATTAAAAATAAAAAGATACCTAATAATTAGTGTGTACTAAGCGCCTAGTATGAGCTAAATTGTCAACTGGTTGAAACTTGACAACCCTATTAGAGAATATCTGTGGTTAATAACTTGATTATTTTGGGTGACTTAAAAAAATTTTTTTTAGCCGAGACCGGTTTGGCTCAGTGGATAGAGCGCCAGCCTGCGGACTGAAAGGTCCCGGGTTCGATTCCGGTTGGGGGCATGTACATTGCTTGCGGGCATATCTCCAGTGTGGGGTGTGCAGGAGGCGGCTGATCGATGTCTCTCTCTCATCGATGTTTCTGACTTTCTATCCCTCTCCCTTCCTCTCTGTGAAAAATCAATAAAATATATTTAAAAAAAAATTTCTTTTTAATGTTTTAGACTTACAGAAAAGTTACAAAAATGGAACAGGGAACTTCTATATACCCTTATTTAAAATCACCAGTTGTTCTCATTTTATTATTTTATCTCACTTGAGTATTTCTAAACAAGTAAATTTAAAAAGGAAATGGATATGAAGGCCTTAATATTTAAAAGAAAAGGGAAAATGTCTTGAGTGTATCAGCAAGTAGGTGTGTATTTTATTTTAGTCAAGCATGTGAAGCAAAGGAATCAGAGTGATGCTATTATGGTTTGTTTTCTTCATTCTATTCGGAAAAACATTCTTTTATGATGAGTTTGTAGGCCCCTCACGTCAGTAAAAACTGTGTCATGGTGTACCACTCTGTTGGGGACCTAGCATGATGTGCTCACACATGAATGGGTCCTCAGGATATGCTAAGTATTGATGATGTATGGGAGGTTACTATGTGAAAACAGGAGCCACAGAGTTGTTCAATACCATGCCTAAGATATATTCTGAAGATCCTTTTGTAGGAAATGGAAAAGATCTAAGTGGAAAATATATAAGACCATTTGTTGCAATTCATACTGATAGGTTTGCTTTATGGTAAGAGAATAAATATAAATATTAAAACATTCTATTATCTTCCTCTAAATTTTGGGAGTCTTTTCAGTTATCATATATGGATACTTAATTGACCTCCATCTCCACTGCCACCTTCCAGCTCATTCTCAGTCTTTATTATTAAGATGATAGCTTATCCTTTTGGTAAAGGTATAGCCTGCAGAATGAGCTATACCTGTCTGATTTTAGTGAAAGGACTGTTAGCTGTACTCTGACAGATGTAAATTACAGCACTTGTAAGCCTTTTTTTCCTTTCCCCCATTTTAAGTGATCATCAAACTGATGAAATACAGCTTCTTATTACAGTTGATTGTAATAATTAAAAACATTTTGCTTTCATAAAGGTGTTAAAATTACAAATTATTTGGGAAGCATTCTTTCCAGTCAGGCATTATTGTTTCTTAGGAATGGTCAGTTTTTAAAGACTATAATACTGTTCCTTTGCCATTTACATGTTAATAGAAGTCTGAAAAGTAAGGCGTTCTTCTGAAATGTTCAGGGTTGTTTTTATTATGTGACATGTTGTAAACAGCATTCTGTGACAGGTATTTTCCCTCTTTGTCTTCTACTGAGCTAATTAGTAATTTACACTCTAGTAGCATCTCTTCCAGCCTCCCTGTGTGAAAACGCCTACTACTCTGTGCCTTCCGTGCAGGATGGCTGGCAAGTGATTGGGGGCAGATGTTGGTTAGCACATCAGAAGGATCAAGGCTAAAATTTATTTTTGTGTTTTTAATAAATGCAGGCTTTTGTATGTCCGTTCCTTGCCCCTTTTCCTCCCCCCACATTTAAGTAGGAGTGTTATGATCTCCTGTAATCCAGAGCAACTGTCCTTGATTGAACTTTGAACTTTTCTATTCTGTCCCTACCTCCACCCCAACGTTGTGGGATTTGGGGAGGATTAGCAGAACAGTCTGGCATGGTTTACAGCCCAGAAAGCTGATCCCTCTCATTGTCAGAATACAGAGCTTCTTGTCATTGTCTTTATAACCCAGCCGTCCTTCCTTTGCTGGGCCTGTTAAGCAAGGGGTGGCAGGGCAGCACTGTTGCTATGAGTTAGGAAAGTACTTTTATAGAACACTCGTATTCCTCCAAAGAAATGATAGGCCCTGCTTTGTATCAGCTTTTTCAAAACGCAGCCGTGAGTGACTGAAAGATAATTTATTGCTTGGTTTTAGCACTCTGTCACATTGGTATTCTGCTCTTTCCTGCTCCCTGACCTATCTCTTCCGTCTCTGACACATGGGAAAGGTGATGTGTAGTATCTGTCATGCGCTCACTTGGATGGGCCACATGAGCATATTAAAGTAGCAAGACTTTGACTTTGGAAAAAGTTGTAAGGATCGGTTTGATTAGTGAGGAATATAATTTTAATTGAGAATTAAAGGAATGATAGAGATGGGTTTAGTGATGTATTAGTTTTGAGCCAAAACCTTACTAGTATGCTAGGTAATTTGTGGTACTTATTTTTGCAGTTAGAGATACTAACTTATCAGGATAATAAGGTCAGAGTCCCTGTTAGAATAAATTACAGTCCTCCTGACCAAAAATTGTTGCCTGTAGGTGGCCACAAAGAAAATCAGGTGAGAAAGTGTGTGAATAGCTCAGTTAAGCCATCATTGCCTTTCACGTGCGCCTGCTGAGCTTCCGGAACTCTGCCTTTCCTGTTCCCCTGAGTTTCCGTGTGCTCTAGGGACCCATATGAGTCTGGGTCCCCAGGGTCTAACCCAAAACTGGGGTTCAGTGCAGTTGGACCTGGATTTCAGTACTACTGTGAGGTCTGTTTTGCTTCTGCTCAGCTTTTTACAGCTCTTCTGAGTCTTCGTGAGTCCCTCTCTTCTAGTTGTAGAATTTTCACTCAGCCAGCTTTCCTGTAGATCTGGATGGTATCTGTTCTGTCTTTTAGTTGTAATTTTGAAATTGTTGTGTGAGGCAGCAACTTAGGTGTTCACCTATGCCGTCATCTTGGTTTCTCTGTAAGGAGACCCTATTCTTGCAGGAATCTTCCTGCAATGGGCCTCTAGTCTATAATAACAGCAGGTTAGTCTACAGCTTTCCTTTATGGCATTGTTTGTTATAGTAAATAATGAAGTTCCTCAGTTAGGGGATTTGTTACATTATGTATGATGGGTCCCCACAGTGGAATGACATTAAGCTAAGAATACAGTGGAGCCCTAGCCAGTTTGGCTCAGTGGATGGAGCGTCAGACTGTGGACTGAAGGGTCCTGGTTCAATTCTGGTCAAGGACTCATGCCCAGCTTGGAGGCTCGATCCCTAGTAGGGGGTGTGCAGGAGGCAGCCAATCAATGATTTGCTCTCATCATTGATGTTTCTCTCTCTTCTCCCTTCCTCTCTGAAGTCAATAAAAAAATATTTTTAAAAAAGAATACAGAGGATCTCTATATGTTGATGTAGAAAGATGTCCATTGTAAAGTTATTTTTAAAAGTCACATTATAGAATGATATGTATAGAATATTCCTATATTTGTAAAATGTTAAGGACTGTTATTGAGGTGTCCCCTTTTTGCAGGGAGGTAACCACTTTTTACACTCTATACTTCTATCTTCTTTACTTTTAATAAGCATATAAGGAATGAGTTAAGAGAATATTCATGAAGGAATTTTCTGTGCTTGTAAGGGAGGAGGAGGAGGAGGTTGGCCAGAGAAGAGAACTGATTAATTCATATGAGAAACATCAGTCATATTTTTGAGTCAGAAATGTCTGGAATGGTAACAAAGAGAACAGAGGGAAGTTGAGGCCATTTGTTGGAGGTTTCAAAGGTAATGAGAAAGAGCTTACATTTGATTTGAAAAATCATCTGTAAAATGGAGAAAAGAATAGTACCTAGTTCATTGGGTTGTGGTGAGGATGGATTAAATAATGCCTATAAAATGTTTAGAACAATGAGTGACAGATAGTAAGCTCAATATTAGCTACTAGAGGCCCAATGCACACAATCTGTACAAGGGACTCAGCCCCTGCTACCACGGCTTCTTCCAGAAGCTCATCTAGAAGGAACAACCAGAATGACATCCAGTATAATTAGCATATTATGCTCTTATTATTATAGACTATTCAATGAAAATACATTATCTTTTTTAAAAAATTGATTTCAGAGAAGGGAGAGGGAGAGAGAGAGACAGAAACATCAATGATGAGAGAGAATCATTGATGGGCTGCCTCTTTAATGCCCCTCACTGGGGGATCAAGCCCACAACCCAGGCAATGTGCCCTGACAAGGAATCACACCTTGACCTCCTGGTTCATAGGTTGAACTGCAACCACTGAGTCATGCTGGTCAGGCTACATTATCGTTCGTATGTTGTCTTTATTATGTACGATGATGATTCTGCACACCTCATGGACAGATCAAGCGACTTTGATTTTTCCAGGAGTGTGGATGGTTAGCCCAACCATTCCTGTTCTTCAGCTTTGATCTTCCTACCTACTAACACTTAGTATTAAAGAATAAAATACTGAAGAGTTCTAATTTTAGAGTGCTAGACACATGATGTCCTATGAGTTGTTATTGGTTTTGTTTACCAATATTATTGTATATACTAATTAACATTTGGGGTTTGTAAAAAAAAAAAAGAGGGGAATGGGTAATTTGGTGGGAAAGCATCATTTTCTGTGGAATAGCTATGTCACTATTCACTGAATGTGTTGATTTTGTTAGCAGTGCTGTGTAATGAGCCATATTAGCTGCAACACCTATATTGACAGCCAGCATTCGGCTTGTGAAATCTTTTGGAAAACAGAAATCTGGCAAGAAGTGTTCCTGGTGCAGTTGAAATATTTTTATTTTGTGGGAAAATTTCATAGAACAAATAAAGTAGAAAACATTTCTTAAAAAAAAAGTTGTTTCACACTTGAGAGATACGAGAAAAGATGTTTTATCTGTGAACTGAAATGTGACAATGTAATTTTGAAGGGCTTTAGCTTTCTCTTTGTATTTCAACTTTTTATTTAAGTTTGTCATTTAAAGAATTTCAAGGTGTGTTTATATTTGATGAAAAAAATTGTAAGTATAAATTTTTTTTGCTATAAAGTTAATCTATTTTAAGAATGATGACTTTCTCAGACTATAGTATATACTATATTCTGATCTAAATTATTTCCCCCTTCTTCTAGTTGAAACCTATCTTAAAACATATGAAACATTCTGGAAAAGTTTATATTTAAGCATAGTACTTGGCACTTGATGTGTTTAGTAAATTTTTATGGAATAGGCTCTGCCAGTTAGCTCAGTAGATTGAAGCATCATCCCGACACACCAAGTGTAATTTTGATTTCTGGTCAGGGGCACATACAAGAAACAACCAATGAATGAATAAATAGGTGGAATAACAAATCAATGTTTCTTTCCTTCTTCTTTCTCCCTGAAATCAATAAATACAAATTTATAAAAATGAATAAATTAATATATGCACAAATGAAAAATATTCTGAATTTGGACTTCATAGTCTGTGATTTGGGCACAAGTCTAGCATTGGAGTGTAAAGGCCCTTTGTTTAGCCCCCTTCCTGTGCCCAATTTCCTCTCCCACCCCACAAGCACCCTTTCTAATGTGTTTGCTATATGTCTTTGATTCTATATGTATCTAATTCCAAAATTCCTCATTATGTCATACTACTGTAGAATTTGGCTATAGAATTCTCCCTGTAAATATGCTATAGACCTTGGTTTTTACTTTTTTTACTTAGCATTGATTTAAGAGCTAAGTATGTTTTTGGATGTATATTGGCTAATTGGTCCTAATTGCAGCATAGTATCCCATGGTGTGCATCCATTCCCATAGTGATGGATGCCTAGGCTACCATAAACAATGCTACAATAAACAGTCTTGTACATGTCCATTATGGATATGTTTGAAAATTTCTTTGTGATACAGACTCAGTATTTGTGCTTTCACATAGTTTGTGCTTTCTTTTCCTAAGGAAGCAATATAGTTTTTAAGTGTTTTCAGTGGCATTGTGGAATAAATACTGTTAGGTTATTGAATGGGTGTGTCAGTTTACATCCCATAGGCATTGTATTCCCCATCACCCCAGCACCTGGTATTGTCCACATTTCTAATTTTTGCCATTTAATAATGTCCCATTTTAATTTATATTTTCTTATTCTTAGTGAGTTTGAGCATTTCTTCATATTCTAGTTAACTGTTTCCTTTCTGTGAAGCATGTAACAATAAACAGTAGTAGTATATTTACTTTCTTACGCTGGAGGAACTTTTGGTTATGCATTATGTTTTGTGAGATATTAATGTCATTTTCTCAGACTTCAAAGAGGAAAAAAAATCAAATTTTATATAAAAGTTTAAAGTGTGTTTTCTTCCTGATTGCAAGAAACGATGAAGCAAACATTTTTAAGTATTCAACTTGAAAGCCATAAAGTATGCTACAATTAAACCACCTGTCTAATCTCTTCTCATTGTCTTTATTTATGCTGAAAATTGAGAGCAAGTGTTTTTACTTGAATAGATTTGGTTGGAAAGTGCTTCAGCATATTAGACTTTTTAGAAGTCATACTTGGCCCAGTCTGGGTGTCTCAGTGATTAAGCATTGACTTATGAACCAGGAGGTCATGGTTCGATTCCTGGTCAAGGTATATACCTGAGTTTCAGGCTCAATGCCCACAGAATCCCCAGTGCGGGGCGTGCAAGAGGCAGCCAATCAGTGATTCTCTGTCATCGTTGATGTTTCTATATCTCTTTCCCTCTCCCTTCCTCTCTGAAATCAATAAAAATATGTTTGGAAAAAATACATAAAAGTCACCCCTAGACAAAAATCAATAAGAGATTATTTTTATAAAAACCTCAAATGCAGCGGTTTCCCCCTGTTTTCAGTGCTCTATATGTCATAGAACTGAGTAAATAGCAGGCAACGCCTGTGCTTTGCCTGTCCACAAAGAGCCTATCACGTGACCAATAACTACGTACTTAATACTCATTGACTCTAAGTAGGTTATATTAAGTATGATAAACAAGTATCAGATTATACTTCCAGTTTTACTGTGAAAGGGCCATAGGAAATATAGATGTAAAGTATTTGAGGATAGAGAAAAGCCTATTTCCTAATTAAGATGCAACTTCTTGGGATATTAGAGAGAGCTGGGCAGCAGTTGTTTCAGATTTGTACATGTATCCCACTATTATTTATTCAGTCTTCAGGAGAGGATAAAGACGGACTCAGAATGCTTTTTTCCTTGTTCCAACAGATTCACAATATTTGTGCTTTCCTTTCCTAAAGAAGCAACATGGTGTTTTAAGTATTTTCAGTTTTGACTAAAATGTGATGCAATCAGGTTTTTCTGTTGACTTTGGTTTAGCATCTGCTTAACTGAGTGAAAAGGGAAATTTAATTTGTGATGTGTTTGACATAGCTATAAACCATGAACTTTTCCCAATAATACATAATATGTTAAAATGCTTTATTCCATTTTTCTCTTTTTGTTGGTGTTGTAGTTATGATTTTTAAGTAGCTATGAGCAGAACATTTGTCCTGCTCTTATTTTTTTTTTCAAAGTCACACTCTATGCTAAGATGTAAAATTTTCCAAGTACTTTGATATTGCTCTGTCTTGAAAAACTTATTTTTCTTTAATTATCCTCTCCCTCCACCCCCTCAGAAATCTTGCTTGTAAAATCTTATTTTTAGATGCAATTTAAAAAATATACTTTGTTGATTTTTTACAGAGAGGAATGGAGAGAGATAGAGAGTTAGAAACATCGATGAGAGAGAAGCATCAATCAACTGCCTCCTGCACACCTCTTACTTGGGATGTGCCTGCAACCAAGGTACATGCCCTGGACCAGAATAGAACCTGGGACTTTCAGTCCACAGGCCGATGCTCTATCCACTGAGCCAAACAAGTTAGGGTGAGATGTGATTTTAAAATATCCTTTTTAGCCTTTCAAGAATCTTTAAAAAAAATTTTTTTTAATTCAAACACAAGGATATGTTTTTATTGATTTTAGAGAGAGAAACATCAGTTGGTTGCCTCTCAAATACACTCCACAGGGGATTAAATTTATAACCTTTTGGTGTACTGAATGATATTCCAATCAATGTAGCCACCTGGCCCAGGCAAGAGTCTTTTCAAATTTAATATTTATCAATACTAAATCTATATAAAGTATATTACCCAGTCCTCCCAACATTCTGCCTCTCTAGTTACCTCCATTTTCTATTCTGTAAGCTATTTCTTTGGATATTTAATGACATTTTTCTAAACATTGGTCTTAGACTGCTATTTTTTTTAATATATTTTATTGATTTTTTTTACAGAGAGGAAAGGAGAGATATAGAAAGTCAGAAACATCGATGAGAGGGAGACATTGATCAGCCGCCTCCTGCACGCCCCACAGTGGGGATGTGCCCGCAAGCAAGGTACATGCCCTCAATCGGAATTGAACCTGGGACCTTTCAGTCCGCAAGCTGACGCTCTATCCACTGAGCCAAACCGGTATTGGCGACTGCTATTTTTTAAAATATATTTTTATTGATTTATTGAGTTTAGAGAGGAAGGGAGAGTGAGAAAGATATATAAACGTCAAAGATGAGAGAGAATAATTGGCTGCTTACTTCACGCCCTAAACTGGAGATTGAGACCACAACCCCGAGCATATGGACTGTCTGGAATCGCACTGTGTCCTTCCCCTTCATAGGTCAATGCTTAACCACTGTGCAACACAGGCCAGGCCTTAGACTGCTGTTTTAAAAAATCTGTACAGATTGTTCTCTAGGTCTGCTTAGATACTATCTTGGGATCTACCTTCTCACATATCATAGGTGTTTCCTCACCTCCCTATGTTGAGAGCCCCCTGTTTCCTGGACCCCATATCTTCCTCCTTTTTGTTGATACTTTATTTTATTTATTTATTTATTTATTTATTTATTTATTTATTTATTTATTTATTTTGCTAAGTATAAGTTAGTGTTGGATTAGATTTTTTTAAATTAATCTTTATTATTCAGATTATTACATTTGTTTCTCTTTTTTCTCCTCCATAGTTCCCTCCACCCGGCTCCCACCCCTCCCTCTACCCTTACCTCTCTCCCGTTGACCTCATCCATAGGTGTATGATTTTTGTCCAGTCTCTCCCTGTACACTCCTCACCCCTTTCCCCCTGAGAATTATCAGTCCACTCCCTTTCTGTGCTCCTGATTCTATTATATTCACCAGTTTATTTTGTTGATCAAATTTTTAATTCACTTAATTTTTATATTCCCTTGTTGATATCTATTTGTTGTTCATAATTTTTTATCTTTTACCTTTTTCTTCTTCCTCTTCTAAAAGAGTACCTTTCAGCATTTGGTATAATACTGGTTTAGAGTTGATGAACTCCTTTAGCTTTTTCTTATCTGTGAAGCTCTTTATCTGCCCTTCAATTCTGAATGATAGCTTTGCTGGATAGAGTATTCTTGGTTATAGGATCTTGCTATTCCCGTCTGGCCTGCATCGTTTCTGTTGAGAAATCAGCTGACAGTCGTATGGGTGCTCCCTTGTAGGTAATGCACTGTTTTTCTCTTGCTGCTTTTAATATTTCTCTTTGTCTTTTGCTCTTGGTATTTTAATTATGATGTATCTTGGTGTGGTCCTCTTAGAATTCCTTTTGTTTGGAGTTCTGTGTGCTTCCTGGACTTGTAAGTCTATTTCTTTTATCAGATATGGGAAGTTTTCAGTCATTATTTCTTTAAGTAGGTTTTCAGTATCTTGCTCTCTCTCTTCTTCTGGCACCCCCACAATTCTGATGTTGCTTGAAACTGCCCCAGAGGCTTCTTACATTATCTTCACATTTTTGGATTCTTTTTTCTTCTTGCTTTTCCAGTTGAGTGTTTTGTGATTCTTTATATTTCACATTTTTGACTTGATTCTTGTGTTCCTTAGTCTGCTGTTAGGTCCCTGTATAATATTTTTTATTTCAGTCAGTGTATGTTTAAATTTCTAGTTGGTCCTTTTCCATCTCTAGTTGGTTCTTTTTCATCTCCTCTTGGGTCTCGCTAACGTTATCCAACTTTTCTAGGATATTCTTGAAAAACCTTATAAGCATGGTTTTGAACTCTATATCCAGTCGTTTGTTTTCCTCCATTTGTTTTGTTTGTGATCCCTTCCCTTGTCTCAGCATTTTCACTATGCTGGGAGAACTTCTGTGTTGGATTCAGCCTTATGATACCAGACTTGCAAAACTGCAAAAGCCTCTCTCTGTTGATACTTTAATTAAGCAATTCTTCCATAAAGTTCTTAAGAAGAGGTTGCATGGAATATAAATTTGTCTGTGAATCTACATATGTGAAAAAGTCTTCATTTTCTCTCATAATTGATTTATAATTTTCTTGGGTATTGAATTCTAGATTGAATGATATTTTCTTTTGAGTTTAACAAATATTGTTTTATTGGTTTCTTGCTTCTGTTACTGATAATGAAAATCTGATGGTATTGAGAGTCATGATTTTTCCCCTTCCTTGATTGCTTTTAAGATGTTATCTTTGTCCCTGATGATACTCAGCCTCACTGGAGGTCTTATTTTATCTGTTGTGCTAGGCACACGAGAGCTTCAATTTGGATTTTTCATTTCTGAGATTTTTTTCTTAAATTCTTAGATTCAAACCAAATTTCTCCTTCTCCCCCAGTTTTTCTATTCTTTCCTTCTTGAACTCTTATTATTTGTATTTGGAACTTAGAGGCTAATGAGTCCTTTAATTTTCCTATCTTTTCAATTTTTTATCTTTTTGTCTCTTTGCTCTATTTTCTCGAAGATGTTTTAAACTTCACCTTCAGACTCCTCTAGTGAGTTTTATATTTCTATTATCCTATTTTCTATTTTCAAGAGTTAGTGTTGCTTTTTAATAGTTTTCTATTTTTGTTTATGAAATAGTTCTCTTCTGAGTATGTTAATTATAATTTTAAAAATATTTCTTCAGCCTCCTGTACCATCTTTATTTCCTTGATTATTTGTTTTGGTTTTTTTATTTATGGAATTTCCTTAAATGTATAACCTTGGCTATTTTACTCATATTCCAGAATGAACCATGGAAAAACTGAAAGCTGAATTTGCTGTAGTGGGGACTTCTGAAAGTTAACTGGTGGTTTTCATTATAAAGTGATTAGCCCAGGGATCCAACTTTTGGGGGTGGAGCGGGGGTTACCTCTAGCAGTCAGTATTTGTAGATGTTTTTCTCTTTGCCAAGTTCTCCTCCAGAGAGAATGCTTCAGTCATTGGTTTACACACCTGGCTGCAAAATTTGGTGAGCTACCTTTCAGGTTTCCATTAATCCTCAGATTTTTAGACTGGTAGGGCTGCCCATTGTTGTGCTTAAGTATAGAGTCTATTCAGTTTTCAGAGAACACACTTCCTGTCTTCTGACCAGTGGATACCTGGAGTCAAGGAAGGAACCTTGAGTGGAACTTTTACTTTGTTCTCTTTTTAGGCCTACCCAATTCTCCACTTTCAGAGGCATTCTGAGCTTTTCTGGCTTATCTCAACACAATTCAGTTTGTTTGGGGCTTTTTAACATGCATATAGCTTTTGCTTTCTTTGCTCTGTTAAGTCAAATAATCATTTGCATTTTAGCTTCCAAAAACTTCGTTATTTTATTTTTCTATTCTTTGTCTTTGTGTATTTTATGTTTTTAATTCTATCTTAATGGAGTATTGGGAGGACACAGGTAAATGTAGAGGTATTTAGTACATTATGTTTCATGGAAAATTCAAGTTTATTTCATTGATGCCCTGTTTCAACATGAGACTTTTTTTTAATTTCATAAATCTTTATTGTTCAGATTTATTACAATTGTTCCTCTTTTTCCCCCCATAACTCCCCTCCACCCAGCTCCCACCCCATCCTCTGCCCTTACCTTCCCGCATGGTCTTCATCAATAGGTGTATGATTTTTGTAGTCTCTCTTTGTACCCCCTCATTCCCTTCCCCCTGAGAATTGTCAGTCTACTCCCTTTCTATGCCCTTGATTCTATTATATTCAATTTGTTCTGTTCATCAGATTTTTAATTCACTTGATTTTTATGTTTATTATCATTTTTTAAATTTTAATAAATCTTTATTGTTCAGATTATTACAATTGTTCCTCTTTTTTCCCCCTATATCTCCTCTCCACCTTGTTCCAACCCCACCCTCTGCCATTACCTCCCCCCCATTGTCCTCATCCATAGGTGTATGATTTTTGTCCAGTCTCTCCCTGCACCCTCCTCACCTCTTTCCCCCTGAGAATTATCAGTCCACTACCTTTCTATGCCCCTAATTCTATTATATTCACCAGTTTATTCTGTTCATCAGATTTTCAATTCCTTTGATTTTTAGATTCACTTGTTGATAGATATGTATTTGTTGTTCATAATTTTTACCTTTACCTTTTTCTTCTTCCTCTTCTTAAAGAATACCTTTCAGCATTTCATATAATACTGGTTTGGTGTTGATGAACTCCTTTATCTCTGAAGCTCTTTATCTGTTCTTCAATTCTGAATGTTAGCTTTGCTGGGTAGAGTAATCTTGGTTATAGGATCTTGCTCTTCATCACTTTGAATATTTCTTGCCACTGCCTTCTGGCCTGCATAGTTTCTAGTGAGAAATCAGCTGACAGTCGTATGGGTGCTCCCCATAGGTAATGAACTGTTTTTCTCTTGCTGCTTTTAATATTCTCTCTTTGTCTTTTGCTCTTGGTATTTTAATTATGATGTGTCTTGGTGAGGTCCTCTTTGGATTCCTTTTGTTTGGGGCTCTGTGCACTTCCTGGACTTGTAAGTCTATGTCTTTCACCAGGTGGGGGAAGTTTCCAGTCATTATTTCTTCAAATAGGTTTTCAGTATCTTGCTCTCTCTCTTCTTCTGGCACCCACATAATTCTTTTGGTGGTAGGCTTGAAGTTGTCCCAGAGGCTCCTTACACTATCTTCACATTTTTTTATTCTATATTTCTTTTTGCTTTTCCAGTTGATTGTTTTCTGCTTCTTTGTATCTCAAATCATTGACTTGATTCTTTCGTTCCTCTAGTCTGCTGTTAGGTTTCTGTATAATATTTTTTATTTCAGTCAGTGTATGCTTAATTTCTAGTTGGTCCTCTTGGGTCTTGCTAAATTTATCCATCTTTCCTAGGAAATTCTTGAAAAACCCTATATCCAGTCGTTTGTTTTCCTCCATTTCTTTCGTTTGTGATCTATTCCTTTGTTTCCACATTTTCGCTGCTTCCCTGAGTTGGTAGAGTAGCTTTGTGTGTTAGGTGTCCTATATGGACCAGTAGCTCCGCCTTTCCAGTTACCTGAGGTGGATCCCTTTGTGCATCCCTTTGTGGTGCATCCCTTTGTGGACTGTGTGTACAGTCTTGTTGTAGTTAATTCTTGATTGTTGTTGGTCTCACTGGATGGAATTTACCTCTAAGCCAATTGGTTGTGAGGATCAGCTCTGTTTGCGCTGGCAGAACTTCTGTGCTGGAGGCAGCCTTAAGACTTGCAAGATTGCAACAGCCTCTGTACTGAGCTTGGATGTGGTGGAGTCTCAGCGCTGACCAGATAGCCTTGGCTTCCTGTCAGCCCTGCCCCACATGACAGCCCCTGTGTCTCAGTGCCCTTCGGTAATTGCCGCAGCCCTCTCTGTTTGCATGTGCGCGTGCCTCCAGACTTCTGCCTTTCTGACTCCCCTGAGTTTCCATGCACTCTGGGGACCCTTATGAGTCTGGATCCCCAGTTTCTCACCTGAAGCTGGGTTCAGTGCAGTCAGACCTGGATTTTAGTACAGTTGGGAGGTTCTGTTTTCCTCCTGCTAGAGAAAGCCTGGGGCACAATCAGCAGTCAGATCCCTGTTTCCGTTTCCCTCCCACTAGCAGATGCCAGCCAGGCCTTCTGTCGCCCATCCTGTCCACGTGCACGGCTCCGGACCTCAGCTTTTTTGCAGCTCCTCTGAGTCTTCGTAAGCCCTTCTTTTTCCTTCTAGTTGTAGAATTTCCACTCAGCCAGCTTTCCTGAGGTTCTGGATGATGTCCGTTCTGTCTTTTAGCTGTATTTTTAAAACTGTTGTGTGAGGCAGCAGTTTAGGTGTTCACCTATGCCGCCATCTTGGTTTGTCTCTCAACATAAGACTTAATAGTAGTGATTTTCAACCTGTGTGCCATGGCACACTGTGCCACAAGAATTTTGAAAGCACATAATACCTATTTAGTCAAGGACACGGACCTCTTTTCCATTATATCGTCGAATTAAAAAAAGTGACAACAAGAGCTGTCTGTTATGAATGAATCAAATTATACTACCTAGCTAGTGTGACTCTGTAGTTGAGTGTTGACTCATGAACCGGGAGGTCATGGTTTGATTCCTGGTCAGGGTACATACCTGGGATGTGGGCTCAATCCCCAGTAAGGACCATGCAAGAGGCAGCTGGTCAATGATTCTTATCATTTATGTTTCTATCTGTCCCTCTTCCTTCCTCTCTTTGAAAAAAAAATTAAAAATTATACCCTTTTTTTGTTGTTAGACAAAATAAAATTTTTGGTGTGCCACAGATTTTTTTTAAATTTTTATTGATTATCAAATGATCTGTAATTGAAATATTTTCCCTTGTACTTCTTAACTAGCCGGGCATTCCCCTGTATTACTGTTGATGTCATCTATGATGTCATGAAGGTAGTGGCCATCCCCATTGCAGCCCACAGACAGGGCAGTCCCCAGGATCTCTTTTATGGCTCCAGAGAGTTCTCTAACTTAAGATCGGTGCCCCATTTGTCCAGCAATGTTGACATTCTCATCAAAAGTGTTATTTCCACTGTGCTTAGTGGTTTTTGTTTTGTTTTTGCTTTTTTTCTGTCTCATCGCAATTCTTTGAGGGCTTTGATGATCAGGGCAGAAGCAGAAGACACTACCTCAGTCTCGACCTCTCTGTCTGAATGATCAGTTTCACTGTAATCCTCAGACCCTTCCAATCACTGGTTGCTTTGTTAATATCATCACCAATGCTTTTTGGAGACAAGCCCAGGGGACCAAGGCAGACATGGCTCCAACTTCATCATAATTGAACCATAGGTATACGACTTTGATCCCCTTGAGATTAAACTTCTGTGGCATAGTGGAGGCGGCTTGTATCAGATGAACCTGGATCGAAAAGACTGAAAAAATTGCACTTATTCCTCTTCTGAGCCCAAAGTGAAAGTGTGCCGCAGAATTTTAGAAATTAGTTTATGTGTGGCGTTAGATGAAAAAGGTTGAAAATCACTTGCTTATAGCAGTTGCAGAATTTGCGACAGTAGCAGAATTCTAGGGTACATCAATTCATTTGGTTTTTGCTACCCTCATGGATTAATGCCTAACGTATAGCTTGCTGTAAGAGAATGATGTCTGACTGACTTTAGGAGGTTTACAGGTAGAATAGCAAATTTAGGTTGTCTCTTAAATGTTTCAGTTGAGAAGTGGCTTAATTACATTTACTCACCTATTTAGAACTAGAACTGAATCTCTTCTCCAGTGTTCTTTTCTTTTCCAGTATGGTTCTGTTCTCATAAAAGTACCTAAAAATAGGAGCCCTTTCTCCATCATTCATGTCACCCAAATGTCCTGTTAGTTTAGTGTAGATGTTAGGTTACAATCATGGAATTCTTAAGTGTTTTTTTTCCTCTGTTAATATTTGGGGATTTAGTTTTATTTTGGTGAATATTAAAACTTAAGAACACTTGTATCTTACTATTTAAAGATGTTTCTTTCTTGAAGAATTATAATTAGCATTTAAAAAGTTTCTTTTTTCCTCTTCCTGTTCCCTTCTCAATAGGCTCCAAAAGTTTCATGTAGGGGAGGGTGGAAACTCTTTTTCCCAAATATAATTATAACAGGTAAAACTATAACAAATAAGTATGCCTATTAAAATCCTATATAATAAAAGCCTAATATGGTAAGTGTCTGATCAACTGGTTGGCCTTTCAACCAATCAAAGCATAATATGCTAATGATTTCCTAAGGCCTCTCAGCAGCTCGCTATGATGTGCACTGACCACCAAGGGCAGATGCTCTGACTGGTAGGTTAGTTTGCTGCTGAGATGCTGGCTGGACATGTCTTGGAGCTCTCCCGTGGTTCCTCCCTGACTGGCCAATCCAATGATTTCTCAAAGGAACCTGTTGACATTTTTATACTTATTCTCCATATTAAAAACTAGAAGCCTGATACACAAATTCATTTACTGGTGGGGTCTCTCAGCCTGGCCTGTGCCCTTGCAATCTGGGACCCCTCAGGGGATCTTGGAGAGCTGATTTCTGCCTGATCCTGCAGGCCAGGCCAAGGTCTTCCTCTTTTTACACATATATTTTATTTATTTATGTATTTAGGCATAATTGACATAATGCATATTTGTTTCAGGTTTACATCATAATTATTCAATATTTGTATACTAGAGGCCCAGTACACGAAATTCATGCACAGAAGAGGTGTCCTTTAGCCCAGCCTGCACCATCTCTAATCTGGAACCCCCTCGAGGGATGTCTGACTGCCTGTTCGGGCCTAAACCGGCAGTTGGACATCCCTGTCACAATCCAGGACTGCTGGCTCCCAACTGATCACCTTCCTGCCTTCCTGGTTGCCCGTAACCGCTTCTCCCTGCTAGCCTGATCACCCCCTAACCACTCCCCTGCCAGCGTGATTGTTGCCTAAGTGCTCTCCTGCCAGCCTGTTTGCCCCTAACTTCCCTCCCCTGCTGGCCTGGTCACCCCTAATTGCCCTCCCCTAAAGGCCTGGTCCCCCCAACTGCCCTTCCCTGCAGGCCTGGTCTCTCTGAACTGCTCTCCCCTGCATGCCTGGACCCTCCCAACTGCTCTCCCTTGCAGTCCTGGTCCCTCCCAACTTCCCTCCCTTGCTGGCCATCTTGTGTTCACATGGGGGCAAGATCTTTGACCACATAGGGGCAGTCATCTTGTGTGTTGGAGTGATGGTTAATTTGCATACTACCCTTTTATTAGATAGGATATTATGAAATAATCACCACAATAAAACTACTAATATCTGTTACCATACATATTTACAACAATTTTTTTTCTTTGATGAGAACATCTTTTACTCTCCTAGTAATTTTCAAATATGCAATACATTGTGATTTGCAGTAGTAACCATGCTATACATTAGATTCTCAAGAACTTATTTATTTTATAACCAGAGGTTTGTATCTTTTGACTCCCTTCACCCATTTCATCCTCCTACCTTCACCCCCACCTTTGGCCACCACCAGTCTGTTGTTTTCTGTATCTGTGAACTTGGGTATATACCTTTCTCTTGTTTAATTTTTGGTTTTAAGTTCCCTGTATAAGTGAAATGACCTGGTATTTACCTTTCTCTAACTTATTTCATTTAACTTAATACCTTCAAATTCATTTATGTTGCCACAAATGGCAAGATTTTCTTTTTTTATTGTGGTTGAGTGATGTTTCTCACATTTTCTTCATTAATTTATCAGTGGATATGTAAGTTGTTTCCTTATCTTGGATATTTTAAACAGTACAGTGAACATGGGGATGCATATATCTTTTGAGTTAGTCTTTTTGTTTCCTTCAGATATATTCCCAGAGGTGCAATTTCTGGATTGCGTGGTAGTTCCATTTTTATTTTTTGAGGAACCTCCATACTGTTTTCCATAGTGGCTGTATATTCCCACCAACAATGTATAAGGGTTCCCTTTTCTCTACATCCTAGTCAATATATGTTTTATTTTACAGAAGGTAGTACTAGGAAAATACTAAGTAACATTTATTAAGCACTTACTTTATGCTATTTATTCTTCTGAGCACCTAACACATCCTAACTCCTCAACAATTATATGGGACTAGAGGCCTGATGCACGAGATTCATGCAAGAATAGGCCTTCCTTTCCCTAGCTACTGGCACCAGCTTCCCTCTGGCACCCGGGGCCTGGGCTTACCTCCAACTTTTGGCAGGCACCTGGGATCTGGGCCCTCCCGCTGCCAGTTTCGTCTGGAAAGTTGTCTGGTCTAATTAGGATATTATGCTTTTATTATATAGATAGGTGAGGGCATGGGGGTAGGAATTTGCCCCACTGGGATTTTAATTCAGCCAGTCTGGATCCTAAATCTGCTTTCTTAACTACTATACTAAATGAGGATATTAAAATCTTCATTTATTTGCATCTGTGAATACTCTAACAGGATAACAATGTAGCCATTAAGCTCTATTATTTTTGTTAGAACCATTTTGTTGGAAAATTCTACAGACTTTTAGATTTCATTGCTATCTTTTTTTTTTTTTTTTTTTTTTTTTTTTTTTTTTTTTTTTTTTTTTAAATTTCAAGAGAGGAAGGGAATTGTAGGGAGAGAGAAACATCAGTAATGAGAATCACTGATTGGCTGCCTCTTGCACATCCTGTACTAGGGATCAAGCCTGCAACCTGGGTATGTGCCCTTGATCAGAATGGAATCTGGGACCCTTCAGGCCGTAGGCCGACGCTGTATCCACTGAGCCAAACCAGCTAGGCCTTCATTGCTATCTTTACTATAATGTTCATTTCTGAGCCCTTCTAAAATATTTTACTTATTTATTTTTTTAAATATATTTTATTGTTTTTTTTTTTACAAAGAGGGAGGGAGAGGAATAGCGTTAGAAACATCAATGAGAGAGAAACATTGATCAGCTGCCTCCTGCACACTCCCTACTGGATATGTGCCTGCAACCAGGGTACATGCCCTTGACCGGGATCGAACCTGGGACCCTTGAATCTGCAGGCCAATGCTCTATTCACTGAGCCAAACTGGTTAAGGACTAAAATATTTATTTTACAAATATTCATTTTTTCATGGGAATTAATTATCAGGGAAAACCAACAATATCACTTGTAAATAGTGAATAGTAATATTAAGGTTAGAGCTAACTTTAATTTTTATTTTTATTTATTTACTAGAGGTCCAGTGCATGAAATTCATGCATGGAGGGTGTCCCTCAGCCCAGCCTGAACCTTCTCCAATCTGGGAACCCTCAAAGGATGTCTGACTGCCCGTTTAGGCCTAATTCTGGGATCGGGCCTAAACAGGCAGTCGGACATCCCTCTTACAATCTAGGATTGCTGGCTCCCAACTGTTTGCCTGCCTGCCTTCCTGATTCCCCTAATTGCTTCTGCCTGCCAGCCTGATCACTCCTAATCACTCCCCTGCCAGCCTGATTGATGCCTAAGTGCTCACCTGCCAGCCTGTTTGCCCCTAACTGCCCTCCCCTACAGGCCTGGTCCCCCCAACTGCTCTCCTCTGCAGGCTTGGTCACCTCTAACTGTTTTCCCCTGCAGGCCTGGTCACCCCTAACTGCCCTCTCTTGCTGGTCTGATCACCCACAACTGCACTCCCTTGCAGACCTGGTCCCTCCAAATTGCCCTTCTCTGCTGGCCATGTTGTGGCAGCAATCTTATGTCCACATAGGGGCAGGATTTTTGACCACCTGGGGGCAGCCTCTTGTGTGTTGGAGTGATGGTCAATCTACATATTGCTCTTTTATTAGATTAGAGGCCTGGTGCATGGATGGAGGCCAGCTCGTTTGCCCTGAAGGGTGTCCTGGATCAGGGTGGGGGTTCCCTTAGGGTGTGTGGCAGCCTGGGCAAGGGGCCTGTGGTGGTTTTCAGGTGGCCACGCCCCCAGGTGACCCAAGTGAGGCCCTGGTAACTGGGATTTATTTATTTTCTACAATTGAAACTTTGTAGCCTGGAGCGGAGCTAAGCATCCTGCTCGCTCTGTGGGGGCAGCCATTTCTTTTGGGATTTATTTATGTTCTATAATTGAAACTTTGTAGCATTGAGTGGAGGCCTGGGTGTGTGGAAAGCTTGGCTTCCTCCATTGATGGGGAAACCCACGCCTCTCTCCTGCTCGCTCCTGATTGGCTGGTGGGCGTAGCAGAGTGAAGGGTAATTTACATATTACTCTTTTATTAGATAGGATTAAAACATTTTACAAATATATTTTTAATGATTTCAGAGAGAAAGGGAGAGGAAGTGAGAGATAGAAACATCAATGATAAGAGAATCATAGTATGCTGGCTCCTGCACACCCCATATTGGGGATAGAGCCTTCATCTTGGGTATGTGCCTTGACTGGGCATTGAATCATGATCTCCTGGTTCATAGGTTCATGTTCAATAACTGAGCCACGCCAGCTGGGCTAAATTTAATTTTTAAAAGAGCTGTGGTTATAGGAAGTGTTTTTTTTTTTTTAATTTGAAATACTTTCATGTTTGTAAGACAAAGTAATTTTGGAACTTTTTTAGATATGATTTTCAAGAGATATCTTATTTATAAAAGTTATTGCTGTATTTATTGAATTAATTTTTCCTTTGCAATATTTTCTCTAAAAACAGCTAGCTGAAATAAATCTTTATTTTTATTTATTTTTTATTTTTTTATTAATGTATTACATGTATACATATCTTCCCATTGCTCCCTCCCCCACTCCCATGCATACTTTAACCCCCCAGTGTCTTGTGTCCATTGGTTATGCTTATACGCATACATACAAGTCCTTCAGTTGATCTCTTATCTACTCCACCTCTCCCTAACCTTCCTGCTGTAATTTGACTGTCTGATGCTTTACTTCCTCTGTATCAATCTTTTTGTTCATTAGTTTATAATGTTCTTCATTATCCATAAATAAATGAGATCATGTGGTATTTTTCTTTCATTGACTGGCTTATTTCACTTAGCATAATGCTCTCCAGTTCCATCCAGGTTGCTGCAAATGATAAGAATTCTTTCTTTTTTATGGCAGCATAGTATTCCATTGTGTAGATATACCATAGTTTTCTAATCCACTCATCTTCTGATGGGCACCTAGACTGTTTCCAAATTGTAGCTATTTTAAATTGTGCTGCTATGAAATAGGGGTGCATAGTTCCTTTCTGATTGGTGTTTCTAGTTTCTTAGGATATATTCCTAAGAGTGGGATTGCTGGGTCAAATGGGAGTTCCATTTTTAGTTTTTTGAGGAAACTCCATACTATCCTCCACAGTGGCTTCACCAGTCTGCATTCCCACCAGCAGTGCACGAGGGTTCCTTTTTCTCCACATCCTCACCAACACTTGTCGTTTGTAGATTTGTTGATGATTGCCATTCTGACAGGTGTGAGATGGTATTGCATTGTTGTTTTGATTTGCATCTCTTGGATAATTAGTGACTTTGAGCAGGTTTTCATGTGTCTTTTGGCCTACCTTCTGTCTTCTTTGAAAAGATTCTATTTAGGTCTGTTGCCCATTTTTAAATTGGGTCATTTATTTTCCTTTTATTAAGTTGTATAAGTTGGCCGGAGATGTTGGAGATTAAACTTTTATCAGTGATAATATTTGCAAATATGTTCTCCCATTCAGTGGTCTTTCTTTTTGTTTTGTTGATGGTTTCTTTTGCAGTGCCAAAGCTTTTTATTTTGATGTGGTCCCATTTGTTTATTTTCTCTTTAGCTTCCATTTCCCTTGGAACATATCAGTGAAGAAGCTCCTTTGGCACATGTCTGAGATTGTGCTGCCTGTGGATTCCTCTAGTATTTTTATGGTTTCCTGTCTTATGTTTAAATCCAGTATCCATTTGGAGTTTATTTTTGTGTATGGTGTAAGTTGGTGGTCTAGTTTCATTGTTTTTACATATATCTGTGCAATTTTCCCAACACCATTTATTGAAGAGACTGTCTTGACTCCATTGTATGTTCATGCCTCCTTTATCAAATATTAATTGAGCATAATGGTTTGGGTTGTTATCTGGATTCTCTATTCTATTTCATTGGTCTGTGTCTGTTCTTGTGCTAGTACCAGGCTGTTTTGAGAACAGTGGCTTTGTAATAAAGCTTGAGATTTGTTATTGAGATCCCACCTACTTTATTCTTCTTTCTCAGGATTGCTGTGGCTATCTGTCTTTTTTTGTTCCAGATGAATCTTTGGAGAGTTCTTTCTAGGTCTCTGAAATATGTCGTTGGTATCTTAATGGATAGTGCATAGAATTTATAGATTGCTTTGGGTAGTATGGACATTTTAATGATGCTGATTCTCCCAATCCATGAGCATGGTATGCCCTTCCATCTGTTTATGTCTACCTCTATCTCTTTTTTCAGTGTCCTATAGTTTTCTGCATATAGGTCTTCTATCTCCTTAGTTAAGTTTATTCCTAGGTATCTTAATTTTTTTGGTGCGATGGTAAATGGGATTGCTTTTTTAGTCTCTCTTTCTGTAAGTTCACTATTAGTGTATAGAAATGTCATAGATTTCTTGGCATTTATTTTGTATCCTGCTACGTTGCCCAATTCATTTATTAAGTCTATTAGTTTTTTGATAGAATCTTTCGGGTTTTTATGTACAGTTTTATGTCATCTGCAAATAAGGACAACTTTACTTTTTCTTTTCCAGTTTGGTTCTCATATGGTCACTCCCTGCTCAGATCTCCAGGCTCCCGAAAAACAACTTTCCCCTGCAGTCTCCCAGAGTGTTCCCAACTGGGTGATCCTTTGTATTGGGCTTAGCAATCAGAAGCAAGGATCTGAAGAGGAAAGTGCGCCAGTGTGCAGAGTCCCCTTTCCCCGTTCTGTCCAAGCAGCCGGCACAATTTAATAACTCCCAGGCTGTCCTTCTGCATCAGATCAAAATGGGTTGCTTTCTAGAGACCTCCTCTGTTAACAGCTCTGAGAGACCCCTTCTACATTAAGGAATCAAGCTCTGCCCAGTAGCCATGGATTTCTCTAGGTAGAGATTTCTTCCGGTCCAGCTCCCAGTGTGTGCACCTTTCTGTACTGTAGAACCAGAGACCTCATCAATCCCAGGCAAAATCTGACCTTTCTGTGTGGTGTGTGGAGCTCCTCTGAATCCGAGTGTTTGTGCCGATTGGGGAGCAGTGTTCTGGGGCTCGGAGCTGTTCAGTGGGTGCTGCAGCTGTAGGTTTTCAGGCTTCCTTAAACATCCACTTTCCCCTTCAAGATGGCGTGGTCTCTGAGTCTGAGCTGGCGGCTCAGGCAGGGAACCTGGCAGCCTTGGGAGTTGCCCGGTCAGGGGAGCCCCATCCAGCAGTCCCCCACCTTCTCCTGAAGTATAGTATCCCTTAAATCGCCAACAAACACTCCCTGTGCGACCCTCAGCTGTTATCTCTGTCTGCTCAGGGAGAAGGCTCAGGACACGTCCGTCTATTCCACCACCATTTTTCTTTCGTCTAGCTAAATCTTTTATTTTTAAATTTTAAAGTTAGAAACTGTTTCTTTAGGAGAAGTGTATATTTACAGCTCACTAACTTCTCAAACAAGGAAGTAGAGTGCCTCAGGATACTGCTAACTGTCTATTAAGTTGGACCATGGCATGTTTTTTGCCACTGGTTACTGGAATCACCCTAACTCAAAGCAATTACCTTGAGTCTAAGCGATAGTACTGTTTCCTTACTGCATGATCCTGAGCAAGTCGCTTAATAACTAATTTGGGTATCCATTCTTCATCCATAAAATGCCGCTGACATTGCCGAAACCGGTTTGGCTCAGTGGATAGAGCGTTGGCCTGCAGACTGAAGGGTCCCAGGTTCGATTCCAGTCAAGGGCATGTATTCTGGTTGCCGGCACATCCCCAGTGGGGGGCGTACCAGAGGCAGCTGATCGCTGTCTCTCATCGATGTTTCTAATTCTCTATCCCTCTCCCTTCCTCTCTGTAAAAAATCAATAAAATATATTTAATTTTTTAAAAATGCCACTGACATCTACTTCTTTGTGAGAATTAACTGAGCAGATATATGTAAAAACACCTCAAAGTACATGGTATTTAGTAGGATTCTAATACATGATCATAAATGTCCTCTTCCCATTAAAATTGCCATGCTGTGCGAATAAAATTATTGTATGATATTTATAAAGATGTTTGGCAGTGATAGAATTAATGTTTTAAAAATGGTCTGGCCAAACCAGTTTGGCTCAGTGGATAGAGCATCGGCCTGCAGACTGAAAGGTCGCAGGTTCGATTCTGGTCAAGGACATGTACCTTGGTTGCGGGTACGTACCAGTAGGGGGCGTGCAGGAGGTGGCTGATGGATGTTTCTCATCGATGTTTCTAACTCTCTATCCCTTTCCCTTCCTCTCTGTAAAAAAATCAATAAAATATTTTAAAAAATTGTCTGAATATGTGCTGGCAGACTGAACCCTACCAGTCAGTAATATTATATGTAGGGAGTTAGATTCAAGCACAGTTATGAAGTAGCAATTCTGGGGTGTGCTTTTTATGAAATAGCAACTCTGGGGTGTGCTCTAGGGTATGGAAAGTCATTTCGTAGCTAATACTGCGGCTCTTCAAACTAAATGGGATTTGGTATTGCTTTTGTTTGCATATATTTATCTTGGATGATTGGGGAGAATGCAAGTATATTATGCTATTGCTTTTAGGTCATTTTAGTTTTTGGTGAGAAGGAATCCCAATCTGGCTAAGATCTTATACCTTTTAATCCTTACTAAGATGTTAGTTAAGACCAGGATGTTATTAAACTAAAATAAAGACCCAAATACCAAACACATTTTAGGATTCTTGAGCTGTACCTGAATGATCAGGCTCTTTTATCCCAGCATGCCCCCAATCTCCTGGAATTTTCAAATGCCAATGCCTGTTCTCACCAGAATAAAGATCTCAAGTCTTTGCTCCCCATTGGTCAATCTGGTAGTTAAGTCTATTTACATACTAGACTTTTATTTATAGGATGCCAAGACAATGGGAAACATTTTGTTCTCTACAAATTATATGTGTGGAGAGATGATAAAAATTACAATTTATAGTGGTAAATGCCATGTGAAGTTTTTAATTTAAGACATTATAAATGTTATAAAGCATATGACCTAAGAAGTAAATTTTGCAGTGAACTTTATTTATTTAAAAAGATTTTTAAAAAATATGTTTTATTGATTTTTTACAGAGAGAAAGGGGGAGGAATAGGGATTTAGAAACATCGATGAGAGAGAAACATCAATCAGCTGTTTCCTGCACACCCCCTACTGGGGATGTGCCTGCAACCAAGGTACATGCCCTTGACTGGAATCAAACCTGGCACCCTTGAGTGTGCAGTCCAACGCTCCATCCACTGAGCCAAACCGGTTAGGGCTAAAAATTTTTTTAGAGAGAGAGGAAAGGAGAGGGAGAGAGAAACGTCAACGTGGAAGTGAAACAAGGATCAGCAAGTAAAACACCTATCAGTTACCTCCCACACATACCCCCTCAGGGATTGAGCCTGCAATTCAGGCATGAGCAACCTTTGTGTGCACAGGACAATGGCCAACCAATGTAGTCACACCGGCCAGGGCTATTTATTTTTTAAACTGTCTTGTTTTAGTTAAAAATAAGCACATATTAACAGCAACATGTGAATGCCAGATGATTAAAACAGAACAAAAACAAAAGTGATCTGCACTGAAGCTAGAAAAGGAAACTTAATGGCTTAAAAGAAATGGTTGTGTGTGTGCGTACACACATATGGGAATTTTTAAAGAGAGCCATTCCACTCCAGTCTGGAAAAATAAAAGCACAGAACATTTTTAATGACTGGTTTTGTTTCACCTGAAGTAAATACAGTAGTTAGGGTATTTAAAAAAAAATAGCAACAATTGTACGAATTAAAAAGCCTTTTTACTGAGGCGAAAAATCTTCCTTTCCACAGTGAGAATACTACCCAATAAAATAATATTTTAATTCTAATCGACTTCTAAAGGCCTTATGCTTATTCATAGGTTAAATTTTTGTTCACCAAGTTTTCTTTTTATTATAAGGATTGTCTAGAGCACCTGTTAAACATAGAATGCCCAGGTCCCATTTCAAACTTCCAGAAAAGCTGGCCAGCTAACAGGTGCTGGTAACTCCCACTCTCAGGAGAAGCACTCAGTTCAGGAGCTAATCTGGCTTCTTCTGCTTTTCCTACCCCTACCCCTCAAAGGCCCTCTAATACTAACTAGATGATTTTTCTGAGCATCAACATTGAATCCCTTCGTGAAATGGATTGGGAGTCAAAGACAGAGTTTAGTCTGGCTTCTGCCCAAAACAGCGCTGGAACTTCCAAATGCCTTAAACTGGGCCTCAGTTTTCTCTTACAAAAATGTAGGTCATGTCTATATTGAGGACCAAAATTTCTCCTATAGTACAAAATTCCTACTTAGTCATGATAAACTTGAATTTTAAAAAGGGGGTCCTCTATTAGTGATTCATACAAATAATATAAAGATAATGGCACATGAAAATGAATGAGAAGCAATCTTTGTCAGGAAATTCACAGTTTATGTTGTCATTTTATGTATACTGTCTAACAGCTTCATAAATCCATGCACCACATTTCTGCTTAATGGTGGGAAAAGTTTTTAATAAATAATTTAACATAAGAAATCAATTCATTTGACAAGTGAACTTAGATTTATTTTGTCACCTAGATTATTATGAACCACGATCAGAGAGTATAAATGCAATCCTTTGTGATTTACAGAAAATCATAAATCTGTCTGTTTTGTACTTTTGTGAGGCCACGGTCCGTGTGGCCTGGGTTCAGAGGCCTGGAGAAAGGGCTGACATGCAAATTAATACACAAGACAAGAAATATAAATATGGAAATTATTGGGGAAGCCAGCTGTGAACTTAGTTCTAGGGACTAAGCTCCATTGAATCTTTGCACCCATCTTCTTTTTATTTACTGGAATACACAGTTACCTTTTAGGAATGCAAACAGGCATATCACAGGTAATATTTAGCAAACAGTAAAAGGATTATCAGGTTAGGGGGGGTTGCCTTTGGCCATTGAGTCAGGAGCAGGTAATAACAATGCAGACATTCACCTTCTGCACATCAAAGCCCTATTCAGCCTTCTGACTGGACTTCTGCATTTGTATTAATTACTGTTGATCTTGGCTTCCAGCACACTTTCTATGCAAGATCCTCAATTTGAACATAAATCATTATTCAGAGCTGTTAATGGGTAAAATCTATGGCAAACTAATAACTTAGAAACTTAGAACAGTAAAGTCAGAAAATCTTGAGCCTTTGTTTATGCTATCCATGCAATACACTGAAATGTAAAATGTTATGTTTCTTTTGTATTATTACTCAGGGTGGTATGTACAAAATTTAGAATTTTAAATTTGAGTGGGACTTCAGAGTTAGACTAGGTATCATGCAACACCACAGTCTTTAGGGGTAGCTTCCTAGACTATCAGTACACTTGCCTTGTCTACACTTAGGGTTGTCTTGAGACACCTGGAAGATTTATATGGAAGAACTTTGAAAACTATAAAGTGCCATCATAGTATGTTGCATGTATTCAGGCATGCATGAATCTTCTGATTAACTGTATCCTTGATACTCTTTGTCATAAGATGTTTGCTACATAAAATTAAAGATTGGAATAGGCCAAAAATGTCAAGAAAACACTTTAATCTGGCAAGACCTTGCTGATAGTAAAATTATGGAATGAATGGGTGGTAGAAATAAGCCTGGAAAAAAATAGATGGACTTGAATTTTCCTTTGGTTTAATACCCAGCCTCTTTCTTCTTTCATCAATATGTATTGAACACCTAGTAAGGACTAGGCACATTTTCAGACATCATTGATGGTTACAAGTAAGAGAAGACGCTATTGCTGTGTTCCAGGAGCTTACAGGGAAGGTACTTACAGGTAAGATACAGCATAGATTAATAAATGTTTGTACATGCCCTGACAGCAAATCGAATCAGCAACCTCTCAGTGCATGGGATAGAATGATGTGCAACCAACTAAGCCACACCGGCCAGGCCATATTAGAGAGCTCTTAAAGAAAGGGCCTTGATGCTGTCACCTTGATTGTTAGTCCTTGGTGCTAGTGTTTATTTATTTTTAAATATATTTTTATTAATTCAGAGAGGAAGTAGGAGGGAGGGAGGGAGGCAGAAGGAGAGAGAGAGAGAGAGACATCAATGATGAGAGAGAATCATTGATCAGCTACCTTCTGCACACCCCACATTGGGGTTTGACCCTGCAACCCAGGCATGTGCCCTGACCAGGAATCGAACTATGATCTTCTGGTTCATAGGTCTATACTCAATCACTAAGCCATGCCGGCTGGGCAATGCTAGTATTTCTTAAGAGCAACAACCTGGTTTGAATCCTATCTCTGCCATTTGTTAACTGTGGGACTTATTTGTTCCTCAGTTTCAATGTTTGTGAAATGGGGCTAAAGATAATACCTACCTTGTCCTGGCTGGTATTACTAACTGGTTAGCACATTAGCCCTGAGTACCGAAGGGTCACAGGTTCAAGTCCAGGTCAAGGGCCTGTACCTGGTTTCTAGGTTCTATCCCAGGACTGGGCTGTGTGTGGGAGGCAACCAATAGATGTGTCTCTCTCACATTGATGTTTTTCTCTCCCCCTCCTTTCTATCTCCCTCCCTTCCACTCACTCTAAAAATTAATAGAAAAAATATCCTTGGGTGAGGATTAACAGAAAACAACACACACACACACACACACACACACACACACACACACACACAATTCCTGCTCATAGTTGTGAGGATTGAATGAGTTAATGTGTAAAAGTGATTAAGTAAGTGTATAGGAAAGGCTATATAAATGTCATCAACATCATTATCATCATTGTTATTAGGCAGAAAAAGAGTAAGTTGAGTAAGGTTTTCAATAATGAATTTTCTCCTCACACCCTGAAAAATTGTTCGAAACTAAAGGTATAAAGATAAGGATCATAAACTATATGCCAGGGGGGATAGTAGCATTTTACCAACATTCTTACCAGTATTTAATCCTTACACCAGTGCTATGCAGTAGATGAGAAAACAGGCTCAGAGAGTTAAGTAACTTGTATAGGGTCTATGCTAGAAAGGAAAACTATGATACCTGGTCTTTGTTCTCTACATCTTGCCTTGTATGACAACGCAAATCCTGAGAGTACAGCAAGTTTCCTTAATAGATCAGCTTGAATATGCTTGCTGGGGACCTTATTCTATATAATTAAGATGTAATCTAAAAATTGACCATCATGCCCTCACAAGATGGCTGCCTATAACCAGGCCAGTAGGGGGGTTAGTGATGGACAACCAAATGACTGAACAGCAGGCTGTGTGGGGTGACCAGGCCGGCAGTGAAGCTGTGAGGGACAACTAGGCCGGCGGGGAGGAGGAGCAGTTGGGGGCAACCAGGCCAGCAGGGGGGACAATTGGGGGTTACCAGGACAGCAGGGGGGGCAGTAAGAGGCGACCAGGCTAGTAGGGGAGGCAGAGGGTAGGTGGGAGTGACCTGCCAGCAGGGGAGGGAGCAGTAAGAGGCGACCAGGCCAGTGGGGGAGGCAGTTAGGAGCGACCAGGTCAGCAGGGAGAGGGCAGTTGGGGGCGACTGGATGGCAGGGTGGATAGTTAGGAATGATCAGATCAGCATGCAGAGGCAGTGAGGGGCGATTAGGCTGGAAGTGGTGGTGGTGGTGGTGGGGTTCAGTTAGGGGTAGCCTAGGAGGCAGGCAAGTGAGCAATGAGGAGCCAGCAGTCTAGGATTGTGAGAGTGATGTCCAACTGCTGGATTAGGCCCGATCCCTGAGGGCAGTTGGACATCCCCCAAGGGGTCCCAGATTGGAAGGGGTGCAGGTAGGCTGAGCCCCCCCCCCCCATGCACGAATTTCATGCACTGAACCTCTAGTTTCTAATAATGATTTAAAGGGATGTCATCTATATTTTGTTTGTTCCTACTATAGTGATTGATTTTATATACATATTCTATAATTTCCCTTCCCATTCAAAAGTATATATTATAGTAGTTTAAGTGGTTTAAGCTGGACCTAAAGGAAAATGTTGGAATGTGTGGAGTCTTATTAATAATAAGCTGATTTATTATAATTTCCCAGTTTTCAAGATCACCATCATAATTATTGAAGTCATTATCCTTCAAATTAATAGCTGTTTCATAGGGCTTTTAAGCGTAAACTCCATTTAGTTAAATATTCTAGATCTCAAGTTCAGTTCTAGTCAAGGGCTGCAGGCTCTATCCCCACCCTGTTCGAGGTGCATGTGGGAGGTAACCAGTCAACGTGTCTCTCATATCCATGTTTCTCTATCCCTTTCCCTTCTGCTCTCTAAAAAAATAAAAATAAATCAATGGGAAAAATATTCTTAGGTGAGGATTGAAAAAAAAAGTTTTTAGTGCATTTCCTGGCTTTTATCTTCTCACAGTCACTTCTACCTCCTAGCCCCCTATTTTCTTGCCTTGCATCTCTGACAGGCACTGTGTACACTTAGGCGTGAAAGGTGGCTCTTCCTCTTATTCACACAGGGCATCTGTGGGTTTGGTATACCTAATTGAAGAAAGGAGACAAAATAGAGGTGGGGTGAGCTTTACATTGTATTAATGCATCCCCATTCTCAAAATGTTTTCAGGCCTCTCTTGACACAAGAACTTCGCCCTCACCTAATCCCAGTTTTTCTCCATTATACTGACTATTCTCTTCCTTTCTCTCTCCTCATCGTTCTTCTCTCTATTCCCTTCAGAGATAAAATATTTTTCTTGTCTAATGCAGGACAGTTTCCTTCTTTTGACAGTTCCTTCTAAGAGGAATTCTTGTGTTAGTTATAGGATGACAAAATAGAAGAGTTTTCATTGTGTTACATGGTGGCTGACTGTGTACTAATCAAAGCTTATTGAGTCCACTTCCTGAATAAAGTGTCAGAAAAATTATTATACATGTAATTTTAAAAATTATTATACATGTATAGTGGTACCTCAAGATACGAGTTTAATTCGTTCTGTAACCTTGAGGTGTGGGAAACTATGATACGCTCGAGTCGCGGTAAACTGGGGGTCGTGTGCAGCTGGCCAATCGGTGTGATTACTCCTATCTCAAATGTTGCTCGTATTTTAAAACAAAAATCGCTCGCTCGACTACTCGTATCTCAAAAATCTCGTATGTTAGGGCACTTGTATCTCGAGGTACCACTGAAATTTGTCCAAATCGTATACTCTAGGTATCTTTCACTAATCTAATGTCCTTATATATAAAATGTATGTTGCTTTCCCAAGATGCACGAACCTATCTAACGCAAAGGGGTCAATTCATGGCATTTTTCAGCCCATATATAAAAGTCTAATATGCAAATTTTCCCCTTGAACAGGGGGCAAAGCCGGCTGGCCAACTTCCTGTCCGGCCTGACCCAGTCGGCCCCAATCAGGGCAGATCACCAGATCCCACCGTGAACTAATTCATGCACTGGGCCTCTGGTTATTATATAGTTTGCTTATGCAAAAATAATTTTAGCTTCTTGTACTCAAGTATTTTTGTTACTATGAATTAGTTTGGGTTTTTTTTGACAAGTTTTGGTTATATGCAAAGACCATTTATAATTTTTTTTTGCAAATTATTATTACTTTCTTATTTTTTAAAGTGTCATATATGTCTCCTTTTTCCCTGATTGACCCCCCCCCACCACCACCCGTCACTTGCACCCTCGAGGGCAAGTTCCCACTGCTCCATTGTCTTTTCCATTGGTTATGCTAATATGCATGCATAGTCCTTTGATTGATCTCTAGTCCCCCTCCTACCACCCCCCCTCTCCTCGACCCCTTGTCTCTGGATCTACTTTTGTTCATCATTTTATGTTGATCATTATATCTCACATATGAGTGAGATCATGTGATATTTATCTTTCTCTGACTGGCTTATTTTGCTTAGCACAATGCTCTCCAGTTCCATCCATGCTGTTGCAAATGGTAAAAGTTTCTTCTTTTTTATAGCTTGTAGTATTCTATTGTGTAGATTTACCACAATTTTTTAATCCATTCATCTGTTGATGGGCACTTGGACTATTTCCAAATTTAGTTATGGTGAATTGTGCTGCTATGAATATAGGAGTGCATATATCCTTTCTGACTTGTGTTTTTATTTTCTTGAGCTATATTCCTAAAAGTGGGATTATTGGATCAAATGGGAGTTCCATTTTTAACTTTTTGAGGAAACTCCATACTGTTTTCCACAGTGGCTGCACTAGTCTGCATTCCTACCAGGAGTGCACAAAGGTTCCTTTTTCTCCACATCCTCACCAGCACTTGTTTGTTGATTTGTTGATGATAGCCATTCTAACAGGTTTGAGCTGGTACCTCGTTGTTGTTTTGATTTGTATCTATTGGATGATTAGAGACTTTGAGCATGTTTTCTTAGGTCTCTCGGCCTTCCGTATGTCCTCTTTTGAAAAGTGTCTATTTAGGTCCTTTGCCCATTTTTTGATTGGGTTATCTTCCTTTTTTAAATTGTGAGTTCTCTGTAAATTTTGGAGATTAAACCCTTATCTGAAGTAGCATTGGCACATATGTTCTCCCATGCAGTGTGCTTTCTTATTGTTTTGCTGATGGTTTCATTTGCTATGCAGAAGCTTTTTATTTTGATGTAGTTCCATTTGTTTATTTTCTGCTTAGTTTTCATTGCCCTAGGAACTGTACTGGTAAAGATACTGCTACAACATGTGTCTGATATTTTCCTGCTATGGAGTCTTCTAAGATTTTTTTGGTTTCCCATCTTACATTTAAGTCCTTTAACCATTTTGAGTTTGTTTTTGTATATAGTGTAAGTTGGTGGTCTAGTTTCAGTTTTTTCCATGTATTTGACCAAATTTCCCAGCACCATTTATTGAAGGGACTCCATTGTATGCTCTTGCCTAGTTTATCAAGTACTATTGAGCATAATGGCTTGGGTCTATTTCTGGGTTCTCTGTTCTTTTCCAATGACCTATATTTCTGTTTTTGTGCCAGTACCAGGCAGGTTTGAGAACTGTGGCTTTGTAATACAGCTTGATTTCTGGCATTGTGATCCCTCTGTCTTTCTCAGGATTGTTGTGGCTATTCAGGGTCTTATTCCAGATGAATTTTTGGAGAGTTTGTTTTAGGTATGTGAAATATGCCATTTGGTATTTTAATGGGATTGCATTGAATCTATAACTTGCTTTGGGTAGTATGGACATTTTAATGATGTTGATTCTACCAATCCATGAATATGGTATGTTCTTCCATTTTTTAAATGTCTTCCTCTATCTCTTTTTTTCAATGTCCTGGAGTTTTCTGAATATAGGTCTTTTACCTCCTTAGTTAAGTTTATTTCTAGGTATTTTAATTTTCTTGGTGCAATGATAAACAGGATTGTTTTTGTTTTTTTTTTAGTTTCTTTTTCTGTGAGTTCATTATTGTTGTATAAAAAAGCCATAAATTTCTGGTTGTTAATTTTGTATCTGCTGCATTGCCAAATTTATTTATTATTAAGCCTAGTAATTTTTTGATGGACTCTTTGGAATTTTCTCTGTGCAGTATCATGTCATCTGCGAATAATGACAGTTTTACTTCTTTTCCAATTTGGGTACCTTTTATTTCTTCTTCTTGTCTGATCCCTATGCCTAGAACATCCAATATATATCGAATAGGAATGGTGAAAGTGAGCATCCTTGTCTTATTACTATTCTTAGGGGAAATGAATTTAGTTTTTGCCCATTAAGTATGATGTTGGCTGTAGGTTGTCATATAAGGTTTTTATTATGTTGAAGTATGATCCCTCTATTCCAACTTTGCTGAGAGTTTTTATCAGGAAAGGGTGTTAGATTTTGTCAAATGCTTTTTATGCATCGACTGATATGATTATGTGATTTTTGTCTCTCCACTTGTTTATGTGATGTATCACATTTATTGATTTGCGGATATTGTACTATTCTTGCATCCTTGGAATAAATCCCACTTGGTCATAGTATATAATGTTTCTAATGTAATGCAGGACCTGATTTGCCAGAATTTTGTTGAGGATTTTAGCATTTATGTTCATCAAAGACATTGGCCTATAGTTCTCTTTCTTTGTGATACTTTTATCTGGTTTTGGAATTAAGGTAATGTTGGCTTCATAGTAAGAATGTGGATTTTTGGATTTTTTTGGAGAGTCTGAGGAGAATAGGTTTTATTTCTTCCTTGAATGCTTAATAGAACTTCTCTGTAAAGCTGTCTGGACCAGAGCTTTTGTTTGCTGGAAGATTTTTGATTACTGCTTCAATTTTTTGGTAGTTATAAGCCTATTCATTTTAAAAAATATATATTTTATTGATTTTTTACAGAAAGGAAGGGAGAAAGATAGAGAGAAGCATCGATGAGAGAGAGACATAGATCAACCGCCTCCTGCACACCCCCCACTGGGGATGCGCCCGCAACCAGGATACACGCCCTTGACCGGAATCGAACCCGGGACCTTTCAGTCCGCAGGCCAACGCTCTATCCACTGAGCCAAACCGGTTTCGGCAGGCTATTCATATTTTATTTATTCTTCCTGATTGAGTTTTGGGAGCGTATATTTTTTAATAATATGTCCATTTCACCTAGGTTATCCAGTTTGTTGGAAGAGAGTTGTTCATAGTATTTTTTCATAATCCTATGTATTTCTGTATGGTCGTTTGTTACTTCACCTCTTTCATTTCTGATTTTGTTTATTTGGGTTCTTTCTCTGCTTCTTGGTGAGCCTGGCTAGAGGATCACCAATCTTTTTTTTTTTTTTTTAATGTTATTGATTTTTTACAGTGAAAAAGGGAAAGAGATAGAGAGTTAGAAACATTGATGAGAGAGAGATACGGATCAGCTGCCTTCTGCATGCCCCCTACTGGGGATGTGCCCACAACCAAGATACATGTTCCTAACTGGAATCGAACCCAGAACCCCTCACTCTGCAGGCCGATGCTCCATCCACTGAGCCAAACTGATTTCAGCAAGGTTCATCAATCTTGTTTATCCTTTCAAAGAACCAGCTCTTAGTTTTATTGATATTTATTTATTTGATCTCTATGTCTTTTGTTTCCACTCTGATCTTTATTATTTCCTTCCTTTTGCTAACTCTGGGTTTTTCTTGTTGCTCTCTTTCTAATTCTTTGAGTTGTAGGGCTAGATAGTTTACTATCATTTGTTTCTTGTTTTTTGAGCTAGACCTGGAGAGCTATTATGAACTTCCCTCTCAAGACTGCTTTCATTGTATCCCATAGATTTTGAATTGTTGTGTTTTTATTGTTATTTGTTACCAGGATGCTTTTTATTTCTTCTTCAATCTCTTTGGTTACCCAATCATTGTTTAATACTGAGGTCACCAACCTTTCAGACATCATAGGCCACAAATGGTATATAGACCACCGGTTGGCAACTACTGTACCAAACGTTTCCTTAAACCAGTGGTCACCAATCTTTTGTACCTCACAGACACCAGTGATCCACAGCCACTGGTTTAATAGCATGCTATCTGGCCTCCAAATATTTTATTTATTTTTTCATTGTTTTTATTGTACTTGATTTCTAATTATATGCCATTGTAGTCTGAGAAGATGCTTGATATGATTTCTGTCTTCTTGAATTTGAAGAGACCTTTCCTATGTTCTAGTATGTGATCTATCTTTGAAAATGACCTGTGTGCACTTGAGAAGAATGTATATTCTGTAGCTTTGGGGTGAAATGTTCTGAAGATGTCAGTTAAGTCCATCTGATCTAGTATGTCATTTAGAATTGATGTTTCTTTGCTGATTTTTTGTTCAGAGGATTTATCCAGTGTCAGTAGGGTATTAAAGTCCCTTACTAAGACTGTATTGCTGTAGATCTCTCCCTTGATATCTTCCAGAAGTTTTTTTATATATTTGGGTGCTCCTGATTTGGGTGCTTATATGTTTACCAGACTTATATCCTTTTGTTGAATTGCTCCCTTTAGTATTATGAAGTAGCTTTCCTTATCTCTTGTTATGGCTTCACTTTGAGATCTAATTTTTTAGATATAAGTATTGCTACCCCAGCTTTTTTATTTTTTCATTTCCATTCACCTGAAAAATTTTTGCCATACCTTCACTATTAGTCTTTGTGAGTCCTTTGTTCTGAGGTGAGTCTCTTGTAGATAACAGATATATGGGTCATGTGTTCTTATCCATTCAGCTGCCCTATGTCTTTTGATTGGAGCAGTTAATACATTTACATTTAAGGTTATTATTGATAGGTATTTGTTCGTCGCCATTTTTACTCTTTACACCTGTGTTCCTTCTTTCTTTTCTATTTCTTCCTTTTATAGCAGTCCCTTTAGCATTTCTTGCAATGCTGGTTTGGTGGTAATAATCTCCCTTAGCCCTTTTTTGTCTGTGATGCTCCTGATTTCACCTTCAATTTTTAATGATAGCCTTGCTGGGTATAGTATTCTTGGATTCAGTCCCTTGCTTTGCATCACTTTGTATACACCATTACATTCCCTTCTGGCCTGATGTGTTTCTGTTGAAAAATCAATTGATAATCTAATGGTAGATCCCTGGAGGTAACTTTCTGTCTCTCTCTGGCAGCTTTTAAGATTCTTACTTTGTTGTTGGTGTTTGCCAACTTAATTATGATGTGTCTTTGTGTCAGTCTTTTGGGTTCATCTTGTCTGGGTTTGTGTGTGGTTTTTCTTCCCAGTATCAGGGAAGTTTTCTGTCATTTCTTCAAATAGGTTTTCTATTCCTTGCTCAGTTTCTATTTCCTTCTGGCAGATATTGTTTCATTTCGTGTTGTCCCAAAGTTCCCTTAGGCTCTCCTCCTGTTTTTTAAGTTTTTTTTTTCCCCCAGTTGCTGCTCTCTTTGGTGTTTTCCCTACCTTGTCTTCTAAGTCACTGATGCAGTTCTCAGCTTCTTCTATCCTACTGTTAATGCTTTCTTTTGTGTTCTTTATTGCAGCTAGGTCATTCTTCATTTCTCTTGGTTTTTCATTTTCTTTTGATTCTTACACATGTTGTTGGATTTGTCTTCCATCTTTTTCAGTTTCCTTATGATAGTTGCTCTGAATTCTTTCTCTGATAAATTGCTTGACCCCATTTCGTTAACTTCCTCTGCCAGTGATTCCTCCTTTTCTTTTGTATCAGGGCTATTTCTTTGTCTTTCCATTTTCACTCCTCTCAGGGTGTCTGGTTATGTGGCTCACTCTCTACCACACTGACTAAAAGGCACAAAATACAACTTGAGAAGACATAGCACAGAGGGGAAAAAACGCAAGTGTGTTCATGACGCTGATAACCCTAAATGAAGGTGACCACCAGAGAAAAAAGACTTAGAAGAGAGAACAGAACACAAAAATAAAAGAGAGAAAAGAAAAAAGGGGAAGAAAATATATGTATATAGGGTGGGGGAGATCTTAGCAAAACCAACAACTAAAACAAAAATTGCAAACAAACATTAGGGAAAAAAGGAGGGGAGCTGAATCTGAAGAGGCAGAGCTTATTTCCAGAGGTAAAGTAAAGGAATTGAATAAATGGGGAAATGGCCATGATTCAGGATAGAGGAGAGAGAAATAAAATATGTGTGAAAAAACAAAAAACTCAATAAAATTTTTTTTCTCTTTCTTAATCTTTCTAACTATGTATTTATTATTTTTAGAAAAGGAGAATAGGGTAGGGCACAGATAGGCTTGAGTTTGGTGAGTGAAACTAAGCTATTAGTAGAAGAGAACAAGCGAGAAGAGGAAAAACAAATGCATAAAATAAAAAATAAGAGCAAAAAAATCAAGCTAACAACAGAAAGAAAAAAGATTGGTTAGTGGAGAAAGAGAAAAGAGAAGGGAACATGGACTTGGAGAAGATGAAAGGAAATTAGATATATGAGTAAGCCAACAGAAACTACTAAAATAGTAATGCATCAATAGGGCAGATAAAGATTAATTTTTATCAAGGAATAAAAAGAAAGAAGAAACAAAAACTAAAGCAGGAACAGGAGAAGAGAAACAGGATGGAAAAGGGGGAAGTGAGAAAAAGTGTTGGCATAAAGGAAAAAATGAGATAGAGTAAAATAATGTTAAAATAATAATAAAGTAAAAATAGAATGTAGAACACTAATAAGAAAATAAAAATCTGTAATAATAAAAGCGTAATATCCTAATTAGATCAAACGTCCTTCTAGATGAAGCCAGGGCTGCAAGGGCCGATCCCCTTTCATGAATTTCATGCATTGGGTCTCTAGTAATCTATATAAAAGCCTAAGTGACCAGCCAACTGGCCAGTAGCTATGATGCACATCGACCACCAGCAGGCAGATGCTCAATGCAGGAGCTCCTGAGCAACAGCAACTTTGCAGAGTACCCTCTCCTACTCTGGGACCCCTGGGGGATATTGGACTGCCAGCCTCGGCCTGCTACCTGCAGGCCAGATTGAGCAAAAGTGCAAGAGTCCGTGCACCCAGCCTCTAGTAGTAATAGTAATAGTAATAATAATAATAATAATAATCCTATCTAATAAAGAGGGAGTATGCAAATTGACCATCACACTGTCACAAAGATGGTGGTGCCCACAGTGGAGGCGGAGTTTCCATAACATAAGATGGATGTGCTCACAGCAAAAGCAGGATTTCTGTAACATAAGATGGCTGTACCCACAGCAAAGGCCTAGTTCCCGTAAGGAGCCTTAAGGAGCAATAAGCAAAGACCTGAGGCTGCGTGGCACTAAGCCAGGGCAGGGTTACTGAGCCTGCACTCCCTGCCTGGTGGGGCTTGACAGGGGACCTCAGGCTGTGCCCCCCCACACACCTGCAAGGGCTTGAAGGGGGGCCTCAGGCTGCATCCCCCGCCTGGCGGGGCTTGACAGGGGACCTCAAGGTATATCCCTTGCCCAGTGCTGGGCCGGGGTACCTCAAGCTGTGCCCCCACCTGGTGGGGCTTGATGGCTGATCTCAGGCCGTGCCCCCTGCTCGACGGGACTTGGTGGGGGACCTAAGGCTGTGACCCCCACTCTGTAGGATTTGATGGGCTGGGGGACCTGAGCCTGTTCCCTCACCCACTTTGAGGCTGGACACGGGCCCTACGACTGCATCCCCCCACCCAGCAAGGCTTGATGGGGACTTGAGACTGTGGAGCCAGTTGGGTGTGGATCTCGCCCAATGGGGATGGTGCCTGCTGGGTCTGGGTCTCGCTTGATTTTGAGGCGTCGCAGGTGGGCAAGGACTTGACTCTGGCACACCCCAGACTCTTGACAGGAGAAAGATTTTACTAATTTTCTTTTTGTCTCTGACACTTCTATTATAGAGGAAGTACAAATAGCAATATTAAAATATTTCCTCTAATGAATCTCCTTTTAATATGCACAAATTTTGTGCATCAGGCCACTAGTAGTAGTAGTAATAATAATAATAATAATAATAATAATAAATAAAAGTAATATAAAGTATATAAAATAAAGAAAAAATTTTAGTTAAGTAAAAGATTTTAAAAAAAAGCGCAAAGTGAAGTTCATTCACTTCTGCCAAGTATTTATCAAGGAGTAAAAAGAAAGAAGAAACAAAAACTAAGGCGCCTCTCCACTGTTCTGTCTGCCATGTCTCAGCTTCCTACTAGTCAGTGCCATGTTAAAGCTCCCAGTGATCCACCTCTCTTCTGTGTCAGATGCCACAGCCTTGGTGTCAGGCCGGCTGGATCAATTTGCCAGTTTTGTTTTTCTACCTGTTTTCAATTGTATTTACACAAGCATCTATTTCTGACAATGGCCTCTGGCTGGCTGTGTTTCTGTATTAGTTCCAGGGACCAATTGGCCCCTCAACCCAGTTCCTGAGGGTTCCCTTGGGATATTTTGGATCTTTATTTCCCTGCCCGGCTTAAGGCTGGTGCAGCTGCGCTGCTAGGAGGGGCTTGATCTCCAGGAGAAAAATGTCCAGGGTTGGAGGGATTGAACTGTCCCAGCGCTGGCTTTCTGGCCGCCTCTCCCTATTTTGTTCTCCAGCTTCCACAAAACCACCTTCCCCTGCACTGTTGGAGGTCTCTCCAGGTGGAGGTGAGGCTGGACTCCTAAGAGTTGTCCCCTTCAAGATGACGCATTCTCTGCGGCAGAGCCGGCCGCCCTGGGAGAGATTTCAGCGGTAGTAGAGGCTGCCTTGCTAGGGGAACCTAGTCCACCAGTCCCCAACACTCCTGCAGAATATAACTGTCACACACACACACACACACTCACGCCCCACATGTCCATGCACTGCCCTTTTGCGCTCTCTTTCTCACTGTCGTCCTGTCTGCTGCCATCTTGGGTCTCTGACCATGTATAATCTTTAAAATCTAAAGCAAATGCAGAAGTATTCTTTTTCAAGACATAAACCTTTCATACTTTCATTTATGGATCAATTGATTCATAAGTAACTGAATCTTTGATTGTTCTTAGTTGAAAAAAGACTACAGCTTTTTTTACTCTTTTGCTTTTATGTTGAATACTTAAGGGAGTTCATTAAGCTGCATTGTAATATACTGATCCTTTTTTTAAAATTTATAAACAAAATTTATGAAATTGCTTTTCTCTTGCTATATATTAGCCCAGCCTTACCAATTGTTTTCCTCCGTAGGTAATAGAGGAGAGGAAACCTAATCAATGACTGGGGAATAATATGGAAGAAGATGGAAAAGAACTTGTTTGATGGGTAAGAAATAAAATAATAATAATAAGTTATTAATAGCATATGTATGGCCAATCTGTAGTAGGTTCCCAAGGTTGGCATACTATTAGTGTGAATAATCAATTTCTATCTTTGTCTTATCTTCATTCTGAACTTTCACCACTTTCTTCCTTCTCACTGTTGAGAAATTTTCAGTCTGTGGATTAACTTAAGCTAAGAAAGGACACAACCATATTTGAAGATAAAGATGGGATCTGGGAACCAGCAACCATACTAAAACAAGTCTAGGGTAGGTTTTGAAGCTTATTGGTGGTTGTATAGAGAATATGTCTGTCATAACCTTTCACCTTTTCTTGCTCTTCAAATACTTCCAGTTGCTGTGATATCAGACTCACCATAGGGATCCTATTCATTAGGCAAGTGCAGATTATGTCAGGGGGCAATAAAATAGAATTCCATAGAAATCCCAGTAAAAGATGTGACTAAATTGATGAGATTATAACATTTTTTATTACCTACGTCCGTACATTCTTATTGTGAATAATTTAAACAGAGGTGCCCAAAGCCTGCATCTTAGCCCCCTCCCAGAGAGTATACAGTGTATAATACATATTTGTGCAACCTTCTTCTTTGCCTAGTATTTAAAAACTTGGGCTTAGGAGCCAAACTGGTTTTGACTAGCCACTGTTAACTTTACAGTTGGGTAAGTTAATTTCTCTATGCCTCAATTCCTTGGGTATAAAGTGGAACAATAAAATGCTATCTCATACCATGTTGAAGATTAATTAGTTATTCCATATTAAAAAACTTGGAATAATGCCTGGAAGATAGTAAGTGCTCAGTAAATGTTAGCTATAATTCCCATATGTCTTCCAGTTAACAGGTTTATGTACCAACCCTCCACAGATTAATCTTTGTCTGATATACCCCAAGAGTTACACCTTCTTGGGTAAGATTAGACCCTGGAAAGGATTTTTAAGTTTATTCATGAAAGTTTTCTTTTTGGTTTCAAGCTTCATTTCTCTAAGATTATGCTGCTAGACTAAGTGAAAATAGAGTTGTACACCTTTAACTCTTACTGTATCTCTTATGATGTGTATGATGCTTATATATGAATAAACACCTATTTTTGGGCTATGATAGTTTTACCCTGTTCATAAAAGTATCTGTTGTCAAAGCTAGACTCAGGATTCTTTTGTTTCTGGAAAGGTATGTCAAATTTTCTAAGATTCCTTTCATCTATTTTGAAGGACAGGTCATTTGAGTTTCTTTTTTATTTCACAGAATTCTAATAGTTTTGAAAGTGTCTTTGATATATTTTCCATTGCTTGTCAACAAGAAGCAAGGACACTAAAAGTCATCTCTCTTTAATATTTTTTCCTCCTGTATTATTTTAAGGTTCTCTTAGATTATTATGCACTACTCTTTCTGCTCTATTTTAGAAGACTTATATGTGAAAACAAATTAACATTTACTAAGTATTTATTATGTGTCAGACCGTTTTTTAGTGCTTTACTCATTATCTCATTTAATCCTGTCATCCACTTATGAAACAGATACTATTATTATCTTCATTTTAAAAGCTGAGGAAAATGAGACACAAACTGAGTAATTTGTCCTGTTGAGTTAGAGGGGTGCTAGTCTAGTTAATGAACTCTTTTAAGGTTTCCTAAGGTGAATGTGGATTTAAATAAAACAGAAAAGCCAAATGTTTCCTAAAAAGGTCACCATACAAGTCTGGTTTTGCTTGCTTGTGAGAAGGAAAATTTGAAATTATGTAGCTTCTTAAGTATGGGGGGAAATGACGTGAGATGATTATTTTTCTTGACCATACTTAAATGAATATAGCTGTTTTGCTTCATTAGGAATTGAGTGGATAGAAATCACTGCCTAGCTAAGAACCAAATACATGTTTAATATGGATTAGAGTGAGTTGATTTGTAGATTACCATTTAGCTGTTATTCATAGAAATGTGCAGACAGAAAGATTTAACTGTGCAGCAGTTTGGAACTGATTGGTAATTGGAAATTGTTCTTTTGTTCTATTAAATAATATTTGAATGACAGTCAGCAGAAAGTTGTGCAAGAGATGAAAAGGCAGGAGAAAGGTGACTTATGGGTCTTATAATTAGAATGTCACTGATAAGTGATGGTCTACAATGTAAATGTGTATTAACAATTGACATTTCTATAAGGACTGGAAGGACTTATAGTATGTGGTGGTTTTTGTTCTGAGGTCTGTCTTGTCAGAGAAAAACATTGGCTTTTCTTCAGATAGCAATTTATTTTCTGTTGAAATATGGTAAAGTACACAGAGTCAGTGACATTTAAAGTAACAAGTATGCTGATAAAATTTTTGGCTTCCCTGTGAAGTATGCCTACAAATAGTAATGTTTTCCTCTTCCATCTTTTTTACTTTGTAATTAAAAAAAAATTTTTTTATTGATTTTAGAGAGAGAGAAGGTAGAGATGGGGGGGGGGATCAATTTGTCATTCCATTTATTTATTCATTTACTGGTTACTTCTTGTATGTGCCCTACCTGGAGATGGAACCCTCAACCTTGGCTGTCGGGAGGATGCTCTAACCAACTGAGCTGCCCAGCCAGGGCTTTTTCTCCTTTTTTTAGATTTATGTAATTTTATGTTTTATATGGTTTCTTTATTTATCTTTATTGTTGAGAGTATTATATCCCCCCCCATTTTTTAAAACTCTCTCTTTTTTAACTCCATTCTCTTATTTGAAAATTGCTTCTGAATGCTCATCAAAGTTATGAATCTTAGTGTATGTATCTTTTACAGCAATGTCTTGAGGGTGGTTCAGAGGCCCCAAGACTCTTTCAGTATTCAAAACTATGTTCATAACAATACTAATACATTACTTGCCTATAGGTATACAGAGGAGTTTTCCAAAGGCTACATGATATTCAACCAACTGAATGCAGAGATAGGATAGGAGAATCCAGCTGTCTTCTTTAATCCGGACATTAAAAAGACTTGCAAAAGATGTAAAATAAGGCCACTCTTCTCACTAGATTTGCAGTGAGAAGCACCGGGGTTTATTTCTAAATTAGAATATTACAGTGACCCCAATGTCAGTCAGAATGTCCCTGCCCTCTTTAGTGATTGGATAAACTGTGAGTGGTCACAGGTAGTGCCCACCACACAATACCTCCATATAGTTTCTAGTGACATTCTGATAGATTGGGGCTGTCTCTCCCAGGCTAGAGAAGTGAAAATTCTGTTCCTTTTTCATAAATTGTGTTAACGGGTAAGTTCTAAATTATAAGGAGCTGTTAGAAATCTGGCCTTGAAGGAGAAAGGAACAACCTTGCCAGTTCTTTGCATTGGTTGTTCTCAACTTTGGGACGACCAGAGGGACCTTTTAGGACAGCCTTTTATTTTTCAATGTTTATTAAGCACTGAACCTTGTTCTAAGGGCTGGAAATAAGTCAGTGAACAAAATAAAAGCAAAAAACCTCTACTGTCATGTCATTTCCATTCCAGCCTTTGAGTCCTTTGCCCTTGGCTGTGCTTCCCTTGCAGAGGAATTTATGGTAGTGGAGCTTGAACACTGACTGGTGTTCCTTATTGTCTGAGTATTGAAGATAGAGTGAAACTGCTTGAATATATATATATATATATATATATATATATATATATATATATATATTTAAAAGCACCAAATTATTTGGGATTTTCATATCTTACATGGAACCCCATTATAACAATAGAGGTGGGTCTATCCAATCACACTTGTTGTGGTTGTATTAATCTTTTATTTTCAAAGTTAGTGCTACATTTGTTAAGAAATTTAACTTAAAAAAAATAAATACCAGTTGATATTAAATTTATTCTAATTGTTTTCTGTTATTTGAAGAAAAATGTTCATACATGTGTGAGAAGTTTCTTGCCTGGTGAGTTGCTCCCAAGACCCTGTAATTTGTTTAATACACTTTTATACAGAAAGAGATTACTTGGCTCATTAGATTCTGTCACTGAATAATGGCTTGAAGGTTAACTAATGCAGCCATCAAATTCCTGCTCACTGACTAGATGTCTGTTATATCACTTACTAACTTCAGCCATTTCCAAATGCAGAGGATGGGGAATACCGCTAGAATATTAATTGAAAAAGAAACTGACATTCAAAACGTGAATGACCAAAAATTGTCTCTAAAGATTATTTTAATTTAAAATACACTTTAATAAAAGTTCCTTTTTAAGAAAGAAAAAAGGGGAGGGGATGGCATTTGTTCTTCCCTTCATTGAAGATGTGAAAGGAGCTTTTTAATCAGAATTCACTAAATGACTGTTGTCTTCCAGCATTGCTACCGGCCAGGCGCCCTAGTCTCAGCTGTGCCTGGTAGACCAAAGACCAGGCATCCAAGGTTCAAATAAAACCCATCTTCTGCCAAAGTCGGAACTATATTGTCATTGGGCTGCTTGGAGTGAGGAGGAGGAAACAATGAGAGATCCTTTTAAAGGTGTGCAACCAAAATATATTTTTTTAAATTCTACACCTTTACATCCACCTTTATAGGTTTTTGGGAGCCTCTTAATGCCTGAGCCTTTCTAAGGTTCTGAAGTTCTAACTCGCTTGCTTGTTTATTTCACCCACATCAGCATTTAGGTTTTAGCATGCTCTTGTCTGTTACATTTTCCATTCTTCTATTTACTTTCTAGATTCTAAAGTTTTGATTATATTTATCATCGGCTGTTGTATCATTTTCTCCCATTCTTTCTGTTCTTAATGAATTTATGCTCTTTTTTATACTTTTTTTAAAAATTGATTTCAGAGTGGAAGGGGAAGAGAGAGAGACAGAAAAATCAATGATGAAAGAGAATCATTGATCAGCTTCCTTCTGCATGCCCCTACTGGGGATCAAGCCCTGATTGGTATCAAACCCTGACTTTCTTGTTCATAGGTCAGTGTTCAACCACTGAGCCATGCTGGCTAGGCATGCCCTTCTTTTACTCTTAATGTGATTTTATTATGATTTTGAGAGGAAAAGCAGTAAATGTATATTCACTCTACTGTTTTCCTAGAAGCCCAGATTTTAACATAAATTCTCAAGTGCATGCAACATACCATGAATTATGTTAGACACTTGGTCTTTTCTCTAATTTAAAAATCTTGTCAAATTCTATTGATGTTTAGGAAATTCACATTTGCATTATTTGCCTTATTTGCCTACTACTTTTTGAGCACCTTCTATATGCTAGGAACTATTACATAATTTTTTTCATTTAATCATCACATCAGTTCTTAGAGGCTTATATTTATTACTAGAGGCCTGGTGCATGAAATTCGTGCATGGAGGTGGGAGGAGGAGTGTGTCCCTCAGCCCAGCCTGCACCCTATCCAATCTGGGACATCTCTATCACAATCCAGGACTGCTGGCTCCCAACTGCTTACCTTCCTGCCTACCTGATTGTTCCTAACTGCTCTGCCTGCCAGACTGAACACCCCCTAATAACTCCCCTACCAGCCTGATCGATGCTTAACTGCTCCCCTGCCAGCCTGGTTGCCCCTAACTGCCCTCCCCTACAGGCCTGGTCACTCCCAACTGCCCTTCCTTGCAGGCCTGGTCACTCCCAGTTGCCCTCTCCTGCAGGCCTGGTTGCCCCCAATTGCCCTCCCCTGCAGGGCTGGTCCCCCCAACTGCCCTCCCCTGCCAGCCTGGTAGCCCCTAACTGGTCTCCCATGCTGGCCTGGTTCCCCTCAACTGCCCTACCCTGCAGGCCTGCCCCCCTCCACTTCCCTTCCCTGCAGGCCTGGGTCCCTTCCATCTTTTCTCCCCTGTTAGCCTGATCGCCCACAACTGCTCTCCCCTGCCAGCCATCTTATGGTGGCATCTTGTGTCCACAGTGGGGTGGCCATCTTATGTGTGGGAGTGATGGTTAATTTGCATTTTACTCTTTTATTAGATAGGATTCCTCATTTTAATGAATATGGAAACAAATTCAATGTCCCAGCCCTAGTAAAAGGTAAGGCCAGGTTTGAGACAGGTTTCTAAAATAAACTGCTTTCTATTATACCTCTATTGGATATTAGGTAGATAGCTATTGTGGGTTTTTAAGTAGGGAAATACAGTAGAGGATGAAAATGCTGTTTTTGTTTAATACAGAGATAATATTTAGGGTTGGTAGTACATCTACAAAGATGGGAGGCATCAAGATTAACTATAGTTAAAGCAGTAATTGTGCAGATATGTGGTGTTACAGGCCTACATTTGAGGGTAAGAGGGTAGTGGTAATAATGGGGAAGGTATTTGGGTTCAGGAAGCCACGGGAGTATTTGAATCTAGTCTCTTAAATGAGCTATTGTAACAAAGAACCTAGACGAGGGTCTGGTTCTAAAATTTCTTTCTTTCTGTTTTTTTGTGTGTTTTTTTTTAATATATTTCACTGATTTTCCACAGAGAGGAAGGGGAGAGGGATAGAGAGTTAGAAACATCGATGAGAGAGAGACATCGATCAGCCGCCTCCTGCACACCCTCTACTGGGGACGTGCCACAACCAGGATACATGCCCTTGACCAGAATTGAACCTGGGACCTTTCAGTCCACAGGCCAATGCTCTATCCACTGAGCCAAACCAGTTTCGTCTGGTTTTCGTCAGGTGAATAGAGTGCATATCTAGGACTGTTGGAAAGTTAGGGAAGAGTGCAAGGGGAAATGGGTAAATTTAAACAACTTACATGTGAATTCATGGTTTCTTGAAGATGTGAATGGTGACATGTCTTCTGTATTTCCTTGTTGTCTTTTTTACATTTATTTGAATGTCCTGTATTCACACCATACACGATACATGATTACAGAAAGTCAACTTCATACAGCCATATTGTTTCTTGATAGGGATTTGTATTTTGAAGCCAATCTTTAGTATCTTTCAGATCTGTAATTAGAGTGTCATTATTTTCTTTTCTTTTCAAAACAAATACTCTAATTTCATTAGTACACACGGTATTTTTGCAAATCAATTTAAAGACCAAGAACCCAGGGTAAAAAACATGAATTGACAGTTCAAATAAAGAGGGGGGAAAAAGATCAATAGTTAACTATAATTAAAGACATACAAACAAAATATGTAGTTTATATATAAAAATTTTCAAGTGTCAGATTGAAAATTATTTAAGCATGTCAATTTCCAGTATTGGGAAGCATGCACTCTCAGATACATACTACTAATGTGAAGAAAAGGAGTGAGTGTAAATTAGTGCAACCATTTTGGAAGGCAGTTTGATGACATTTATCCAAAATTTAAATGCATATATCCTGTGACACAGCAATTTGTCTTCTGTAAATTGTCTCACAGAAACATTTGCATAAGTAAGTCATGATATATGCCCAAGAATACCCATGCTGCATTGTTCATAATAATAACACACTGAAAAAAAGCACAATTTGTCACTTGTTAGAGGTGTTAGTTAAATGAATTATGAAGCTCATGCCATGGAATATGATCCAGTCTTTAAAAAGAGTGAAGTAAAGCCAGATACATGTAGAAATGTCCAAGAGAATACAGTGGTACCTCGAGATACGAGTGCCCTAACATACGAGATTTTTGAGATACGAGCCATGGAGCGAGCGATTTTTGCTTTGAAATACAAGCAACATTTGAGATACGAGTAATTGCGTGGATCGTCCGGCTGCACACGACCCACCAGTTTACTGCGACTCGAGTGTCTCATAGTTTCCCACACCTCAAGGTTATTGAATGAATTAAACTCGTATCTTGAGGTACCACTATATTAAGTTACAATGAGCAAGTTACAGAATAATACAAATGGTAGGATTTAATTAATAGTAAATACTATATTTCTATTTTGTTTATTTATTTATTTATTTTTAATTTTTATTGTTCAGATTATTACAGATATTCCTCTTCCCTCCCCCCCCGCCTCCCAAAGCTCCTCTCCACCAGGTTCCCACCTCACTCCAGGCCTCCCCTGAGCCACTGACCTCATCTATAGTATAAGCTCTTTGTTCAATCTCTTCTCCAACCTTCGACAACCCCTTGCCCCCGAGAATTATTAGTCTGCTCCCTTTCCATGCCCCTGATTCTATTATATTCATCATTCTTTTCTGTTCATCAGGTTTTTTATTCATTTGATTTTTAGGTTCACTTGTTGATAGATACATATTTATTGTCACTTTGTTGTTCATAATTTTTTATCTTTACCTTTTTCTTCTTCTTCTTACAGAATACCCTTCAGCATTTCATATAATCCTGGTTTGGTGGTGATGAACTCCTTTAGGTTTTTCTTATCTGTGAAGCTCCTTATCTGGCCTTCAATTCTAAATGATAGCTTTGCTGGCTAAAGTAATATTAATTTTGGTTGTACATTCTTGCTATTCATCACTTTGTATATTTCTTGCCACTCCCTTCTGGCCTGCATAGTTTCTGTTCAGAAATTAGCTGATAGTTGTGTGTGTACTCTCTTTTAGGTAATTAACTGTTTTTCTCTTGCTGCTTTTAAGAGCCTCTCTTTGTCTTTTGCTCTTGGCATTTTAATTATGATGTGTCTTGGTGTGGTCTTCTTTGGATTCCTCTTGTTTGGGGTTTTGTGCGCTTCCTAGACTTGTAAGTCTATTTCTTTCACCAGGTGGGGGACGTTTTCTGTTATTATTTCTTCAAATAGGTTTTCAGTATTTTGCTCCCTCTCTTCTTCTGGCACCCCCATAATTCTAATGTTGGTACACTTGAAGTTGTCCCAGAGGCTCCTTACACTATCTTTATATTTTTGGATTCTATTTTCTTTTTGTTTTTATGGTTGGGTGTTTTTTTGCTTCTTCATATTTCAAATCTTTGACTTGATTCTTGGGGTCCTCTAGTCTGCTATTAGATCTCTGTATAATAGTCTTTATTTCAGTCAGTGTATGCCTAATTTCTGATTGGTCCTTTTTCATATCCTCGAGGGTTTCACTACATTTCTTGGAGGTTTCTAGAAGATTCTTGGATAACCTTATAACCATGGTTTTGAACTCTATATCCAATATTTTGCTTTCATCCGTTTCTTTCATTTGTGACTTGTTTCTTTGTCTCCGCATTTTGGCTGCTTCCCTGTGTTTGTTTCTTTTCTTTTCTTTTTTTAAAATTTTTATTAGGGTCTCAAAATTCTGTGACAGGTTTTTGGTCATGTTGTTTCCATTAAAAAGTACTGATTTTAAAAACTAATAACTTAAAAACTGCCACACACACAAAAGAACCAAATGGTCCACAAAACATTTTCCTTTCTTTCTGAAGGTTTTACGATGCATTGTAATCATTAACCAGTCTTTTACTATTAAACTTAAATGGCCAATTGAGACAAACAGTTCTGAGACGTTCTTCCACCACTAATTAAGACTGGGGTGGCAGATGTTGGGGAATAATATTCATTTAGCCTTCTGAGCTTTCTGGGCAGACTTGGTGACTTTGCCAGCTCCAGCTGCCTTCTTGTCCACTGCTTTGATGATACCCATAGCAACGGTCTGTCTCATGTCACGAACAGCGAAATGGCCCAGAGGGTAGTCAGAGAGGCTCTCAACACATATGGGCTTGCCAGGAATCATATCAACAATGGCAGCATCACCAGATTTCAAAAACTTGGGGCCATCTTCCAGCTTTTTCCCAGAACGACGATCCATCTTCTCCTTCAGCTCAGCAAACTTGCAAGCAGTGTGAGCTGTGTGACAATCCAGCACAGGTGCATATCCAGCACTATCTGGCCTGGGTGGTTCAGGATAATCACCTGAGCTGTGAAGCCAGCTGCTTCCATTGGTGGATCATTTTTGCTGTCACCAGCCACATTGCCACGATGAACATCTTTGACAGACACATTTTTGACGTTGAAGCCCACATTGTCCCCAGGAAGAGCTTCACTCAAAGCTTCATGGTGCATTTCAACAGACTTTACTTCAGTTGTAACATTGACTGGAGCAAAGGTGACCACCATGCCGGGCTTGAGAACACCAGTCTCCACTCTGCCCACAGGGACAGTACCAATACCACCAATTTTGTAGACATCCTGAAGGGGCAGACGCAGGGGCTTATCAGTTGGACGAGTTGGTGGCAGGATGCAATCCAGAGCTTCAAGCAGTGTGGTTCCACTGGCATTGCCATCTTTACGGGTGACCTTCCATCCCTTGAACCAAGGCATATTAGCACTTGGTTCCAGCATGTTGTCACCATTCCAACCAGAAATTGGCACAAATGCTACTGTGTCAGGGTTGTAGCCAATTTTCTTAATGTAGGTACTGACTTCTTTAATAATTTCCTCGTATCTTTTCTAGCTGTAGGGTGGCTCAGTGGAATCCATTTTGTTAACACCGACAACCAGCTGTTTCACAGCTAGTGTGTAGGCCAGAAGGGATGTTCACGGGTCTGTCCATTCTTAGAGATGCCTGCTTCAAATTCACCAACACCAGCAGCAACAATCAGGACAGCACAGTCAGCCTGAGATGTGCCTGTAATCATGTTTTTGATGAAGTCTCTGTGCTCTGGGGCATCAATGATGGTCATATAATACTTGCTGGTCTCGAATTTCCACAGGGAGATATCAATGGTGATCCCTTGCTCCCTTTCGGCTTTCAGTTTATCCAAGACCCAGTCATACTTGAAAGAGTCCTTCCCCATCTCAGCAGCCTCCTTCTCAAATTTCTCGATGGTTCTTTTGTCGATCCACCACATTTGTAGATCAGATGGCCAGTAGTGGTAGACTTGCCGGAATCTACATGTCCAATGACGACAATGTTGATGTGAGTCATTTCCTTTCCCATCTTGGATTTGAGTTAATGATGGTTTTCACGACACCTGCGTTCTGGCGGCAAACCCGTTGCGAAAAAGCTCCCTATGTTTGTTTCTATGTACTGGGTAGTTGCTAAGTCTTCTAGAATTGATAGAGTGGCCTTGTGTGGTTGGTGTCCTCTAGGGCCCAGTAGCTCAGCCTCCCCAGTCACCTGAGGTGGATGCTCTTTGTGTACCCCTTTGTGGGCTGTTTGCATAGTCTTGTTAACCCTTGATTGCTGTTGGTATCACTGGTAGGAATTGACCTCCAGGCCATTGGCTGTGATGACCAGCTGTGTCTACACTGGAAGATCTGTTGCACAGGAAACACCCTTATCTGGCAGGACTTGCTTCTGTGGGGCTTTGGTGCTCGCTGAGTTTGCCCCTTGAAGAGCCATTGAGTACACTGGCTCTTGGATCTCCAAGGAGGTGCAAGGTCAGCCACTGTCTGGTGCTGCCCAGCAGGAGCTACAGAGACAGATTCCTCCTCTTTGTATGGCGTTTGGAATGCCCAGAGGAGCAAAGCAGGCTGCTGCTGCCAGGCTTTGGGCCTTCTTTTAGAAGTTCTGGAGCTTTCTGACTCAGCTGCAGTTTGACAGGTTTTAAGTAGAGAAAGTACAGGCCATTCATATGCAAAATCCGATGCACATAGCTTGGGTGAGGTTGTAAATTGGATGGGGCAGGGTGTCTGGGAATTACCAAGGCAGAGCAAACAACAATGGCTGCATCCGAGAGATCCCCTGGTCTCCGTGTCCAGCACCCTGGTCCAGGAACAATGATCGTTGCAAGCACCTGTGAGAGAAAGCCACCCTCGCATTCCTGTCCCAGTGCCAAATAAGTCCAGTTTCTCCCAGTATGTGTCTGGGTCCCCCAGAGTCTCGCCTGGGACTGGAGTTCAGAGAAAGCAGGAGCTTGTATCTCCCTCCCAATTAAAAGAGCAGCACAGCCGAAACCAGTTTGGCTCAGTGGATAGAGCGTTGGCCTGTGGACTGAAAGGTCCCAGGTTCAATTCCGGTCAAGGGCATGTGTGTTGGTTGCGGGCACATCCCCAGTAGGGGGCATGCAGGAGGTGGCTGATCGATGTCTCTCTCTCATTGATGTTTCTAACTTTCTATCCCTCTCCCTTCCTCTCTGTGAAAAAAAAATCAATAAAATATATTTTTAAAAAATAAGTAAATAAAATAAAATAAAAGAGCAACACGTCCAGGTGCCAGCACTTTCCATGCCTCCGCACCTCTTACCAGTCTCAGTGCACTTTCTTCACCTCTCTAGTTGTGAAATTTCCACTCAGCCAGCTTTCCCGCAGTTCTGGGTGGTGATAGTTCTGCCTTTTATTAGGATTTTGATGTGGTTGTGAGAGGCAGCAACTACATTGGAACCTCCAGATATGAGTGCCCTAACATACGAGATTTTTGAGATACGTGCCTTCGAGCAAGCTATTTTTGCTTTGAAATACGAGCAATATTTGAGATACGAGTAATCACAAGGATTGGCCGGCTGCACACAACCCACCAGTTTACCGAGACTCGAGCATCTCATAGTTTCCCACTCCTCAGTCAGTGTGCTTGTTTACCTTGTTGTCGAAGCATCTTTTGTGCATTTACATACTTTATCACATTTCTTTTTATAACAATGGGTCCAAAGAAAGCGAGTGGGAAGGTCAGTGCTCAGAAGAGGATGATGTCTATTGAATTAAAGCGTGAAATCATAGAAAAATATGAGCAAGATGTGCGAGTGGCTGAAAGGACCTTCGAGAGATTCGAACCCGAGGTGCCAGTGGAGGAGGAGATAGTGTCTCTGGGAAAATTCCTGGGCCTGTAGGTGGATGAGAGAGACGTGAATGAGCTCGTCGAGGAGCACTCTCTGGAACTCACCACGGAGGAGTTACAAGAGTTGCAGTCTCAGCAATATGCGGAGGTTCTCCAAGAAATTGGTTTCGAGGAGGAGCCAGAGGTGGAGGAGATCTCTACAAGTGAGATAAAGGAGATCTTAGGAATGTGGGAGAGGGTGTCACACTTCGTGGAAAAGAAACACCCCGAAAAAGTTGCTACTGGTCGTGCATCGGACCTGTTCAATGAAACTTGCCTCACCCATTTCAGAAACATTCTGAAAGGCAGGAAGAGGCAAACCTCTTTGGACACGTTTTTTTGAAATCAGCCAAAAATGCAAAGACCAGTAGCAATTAATTTCAGTGAGGATTAGTTAAGTTACATTCAGTTTAGGGATGAAATGTAGCATTAAGAGTGTAATGAGTAGGTAAATACACTTTATAAAACCAGTTTATTCCTTTACATTCTCTTTTATTATGTTTTTATACAATATTTGTCATTTATAAATACATTTTTCTTATTCAAAAACACGTAACAAGAACAGCTGGGGTGGCATTTTGGGGGCTGGAACGGATTAATGGCATTTCAATTGACTTCAATGGGGAAATTTGCTTTGAGATACGAGCAACTTGATATACAAGCAAGGTTATGGAACGAATTAAACTCGTATCTCGAGGTACCACTGTATAGGTGTTTCCCTATGCCGCCATCTTGATCCCGCCTAAATATTATATTTCTAAATGCATAAAATATTCCTGGATATATGCTTCAGAAGTACACTCAGTTAACAGTAGTTGCCTCTTCTAGAGAGGCAACTGGAGATGGAAATCAGAGAGAAAGTTTTACTCTTGAAATTTTTATAATCAGTAAAACATTTGTTTTATTATTTTAAGTATATAAAATTAATATGAAAAAAAACAGGACTCCAGTTGTCTTTTGATAAACTTATAATGAACCTTGCTTTCCATATTTGTTTATTTTATTTTTTCCATCACCATATATAGTTTTTAAATGCATTTTTTAGGGAAAATTTTAAACTTTATACCCCTTTCCTCTTTTTTACCCTACTTCTGGATTATTTAAAAGAAATCCTAGACATTATATTATTTCCGCCCATAAATATTTAATTATGTGCCTTGCAGATATAATTCTTTTTAAAATCATAACCATAGTAATTTTCACACATAAAACTTGACAGTAATTCCTTAATATCTCCAAAAACTAGTAGTCAATGTTCAAATTTTCCCAATTACCTAATTTTTTTAAAGTTTCATTGTTTGGCTCTGGCCAGTTTGGCTTAATTGATTGGAGCATCATCCCATACACCAGAGGTGACTGGTTTGATTTCTAGTCATGGCACATACCCAGGTTACAGATTTGATCTCCAGTCCAGGCACATCCAGGAGGTGACCGACCTTTCTCCCTCACATGGTTGTTCTTTTTTTTTGGCGGGGGAGCAGGGAGGACTTTGGATACTTTTACCGCTTAATTTGCAAACAGAATTTTAATAAACAAATTATTTTTAACCAAATCATATCTTAATAACTGTTTATATAGAAAACCCAGGAAAAAAGTGAACTGTTCATTGTGGAAAGCCTTAAATTACATTATTATAGTAGAAAATATAGGAGGTATAACATAACTGAAAAACTAATACAACATTAGATTCAAATCTTTAGCCCCTGTAGCTACTTAGAACCGGTTTTAGAAACTAAACCCAACATTTCCAGTAACCATAGAAACAATTAAAATTTGCCATGAAAGCCCTTATATCATGCTTGACATAGGGAGGTAGGAAGATGTAAGAATCAGGACACATGAGACATGACATTTTAACTACAACTTCTGTTTACTGAGAGTGTAGTTTCAAAATGTAATCACTTTCTTCAGCTTCAGACTCAAGATTCTTGTTCAGTCACTCCACAAACTTTCCTTTGCTGAAGGAAGACACTTTCCCCTTTGCAGCATGTGCATCTTTGTACCATTTCAGAATGGGCTCCTTACTCAGGACTTCAGCTTTATAAAAAATCACGACTATTTTCTGGAAGGCTTTCATGAGATGAATGTTATCATAGCAATACTCCTGACTCTTCATTTAACAGTCAGCTCAGAGTGACCTTGAGTAGGAAAGGCAGCGAGGAGAGGGCTGTATTGCTTCATGTGTTGATGGTTTGCTCTGCTATAAGCTCCTCTTTTTTGTTCCATTCCACGGTGCTCATTACACTGGACCAGATTAATCCAATGACAATGAGTTCTGGAATGTTGGGATTTTTTTTTTCATCTCCTTGACATACAAAATTATATCCTTAAATGGATCACCACGGGACATCTGTTCTTGATGCTCTTTTTGGAGTTCTTTACAAACTCATATGGTTTGCTGATTCTGAACATACTCTGAAAGCTCTTTTAAGCCTGCCTCAGTGAAATACCGTGTGAAGTGTTCAACGCTTTGTTTATTGGCAGGAAAAAATTCCATCAGTCTGTTATCCATGCTGACTTTCCAAAGATTTGAAGCTACTGCATTGATGTCTTTTTTATTTATCCCTGATCTAAAGAGCTTTACAGCAAAAGCTGCTGAAACCCCTTCTTGAACCAAATTCTCATAAGGACTATTAAGAATGGGTGCATTAATTGTTCCATTCGGTAGGAAAACACCAGTCAACATAGCCAGCTTGCTCCTCTCCGTCTCCAAAAAACCCTTTAAGAAAAGCAGTAGGCTCTCACTTTGTCTTCAAAACCTTTCTCCAAGTACAGTGGTACCTCGAGATACGAGTTTAATTCGTTCCGTAACCCTGAGGTATGGGAAACTATGAGACGCTCGAGTCGAGGTAAACTGGTGGGTCATGTGCAGCCGGCCGATCCGCGTGATTATTCCTATCTCAAATGTTGCTTGTATTTCAAAGCAAAAATCCCTCGCTCGACGGCTCATATCTCAAAAATCTCGTATGTTAGGGCACTCGTATCTCGAGGTACCACTGTATTTGTAGCGCCTGATTTACTTGTTAAAAGCCTGAGCAAATGAAAAGAAATGCCAAACTGGCAGCATAAGTAAACACCTAAACTGCTGCTTTGCACAACAATTTCAAAGCTACAGTTAAAAGACAAAACAGTCATCAGCCAGAACCACAGGAAAGCTGGCTGAGTGGAAATTTTACAACTAGAAGAAAGAGAGGGGCTCACAGAGACTCAAAGGAACCTCAAAAAGCTGAGGTGCAGAGAGAAATGCGTGGAGAGGATGGGCGGCGGAGTGCCTGGCTGGCTTCCTCTAGAAGGAGGGAGATGGAAACTCCTGACTGCATTGAACCCCACTTCCAACTGCACTGAACCCCAGTTTCGGGTGAGACGACTCAAACGGGTCCCCGAGGTGCATGGAAACTCAAGGAGATGTGAAAGGCAGAGGTCTGGAGGTGCGCACGTGCACCTCCAGACTCAAACGGGGATCCAGACTCAAACGGGTCCCCGAGGTGCATGGAAACTCAAGGAGATGTGAAAGGCAGAGGTCTGGAGGTGCGCACGTGCACACAAAGAGGGCTGCAGCCATTACCAAGGGACACTGAGACCCAAGAGCCACTTAGGGCAGGACTGACGGGAAGCCAAGACTGTCTGCTCAGCCCTGAGACTCCACTCCATCCAAGCTGAACACAGAGGCTTTTGCAGTTTTGCAAGTCTGGTATCATAAGGCTGACTCCAGCACAAAAGTTCTCCTGGCATAGACACAGCTGATCCTCACAACCAATTTCCTTGGAGGTCAATTCCCCACAGTGATACCAACAACAATCAAGACTTAACTACAACAAGGCTGTACACAAAGGGGTGGATCAAGAGAGCCCACTTCAGGTAACTGGGGAGGCAGAGCTTCTGGGCCATATAGGACACCTAGCACACTAAGCTACTCTACCAACTCAGGGAAGCAGCGAAAATGCAGAGACAAAGGAACGATCACAAATGAAAGAAATGAAGGAAAACAAACGACTGGATATAGAGTTCAAAACCATGGTTATAAGATTTTTCAAGAATTTCCTAGAAAAGATGGATAAATTTAGCAAGACCCAAGAGGAGATGAAAAAGAACCAACTAGAAATTAAACATACACTAACTGAAGTAAAAAATACTATACAGAGACCTAACAGCAGACTAAAGGAAGGCAAGAATCATTCCAAGATTTGAAATATAAAGAAGCAGAAAACAAACAACTGGAAAAGAAAAAGAATCCAAATATATGAAGATAGTGTAAGGAGCCTCTGGGAAAACTTCAAGCGTACCAACATCAGAATTATGGGGGTGCCGGAGAAGAGAGAGAGCGAGATACTGAAAACCTATTTAAAGAAATAATGACAGAAAACTTCCCCACCTGATGAAAGAAATAGACTTACAAGTCCAGAAAGTTCACAAAACCCCACACAAAAGGAATGCAAAGAGGACCACACTAAGACACATCATAATTAAAATGCCAAGAGCAAAAGACAGAATATTAAAAGCACCAAGGGAGAAACAGTTAGTTACCTACAAGGGAGCACCCATACAATTGTCAGTTGATTTCTCAACAGAAATTATGCAGAAAATAATTACTGAGCACCTCTATTTTAAAATGCTAGAGGCCCAGTGCATGAAATTCATGCTTGGAAGGGTGTCCCTCTTCAATCTTGGATCTCTCAGGGGATGTCCAACTGCCCTCAGGGATCGAGCCTAAACTGGCAGACATTCCTCTCACAATCCAGGACCACTGGCTCCTAACTGCCTCTGCCTGCCTGCCTGATCACCCCTAACCAGCTCTGCCTGCTGGCCTGATCGCCCCCCAAACAATCCCCTGCCAGCCTGATCTCCCCTAACTGCCCTCCCCTGTCAGCCTGATCTTTTCCAATTGCCCTCCCCTGCTGGCCTGATCGCCCCCAACTCCCCTCCCCTGCTGACCTGATCACCTCCTAACTGCCCTCCCCTGCCAACCTGATTACCCTCTAACTGCTTGCTCCCCCACGCCAGCCTGATCACATCCCTAACTACAGTACTACTGCCTTGGTCCACACCACTGAGGCTTTGTCCAGAAGGAAGTTGGATGTCCGGAAGATGTCCAGTTGACCTGATCTAATTAACATACTATACTTTTATTAGTATACGCTGAGTGGCCAGATTATTATGATCTCTGAACACATAATAATCTAGCTACTCAGTGTATATCCTATATAATAAAAGGCTAATATGCAAATTGTCCCCTCAACCAGGAATTCGACCAGCAAGCTGGCCAACCACCCATGTTCCCTCCCCCTGGCCATGCTGGCCAGACCCCACCCATGCACGAAATCATGCACCAGGCCCCTCTCTATATATACACACATATGTATATGTATTGTACATGTATATGTATGTATGTATGTATGTATGTACACTGAGTGGCCAGATTATTATGCATTCAGAGATCATTATAATCTGGCCACTCTATACATGTTTTCATTGATTTCAGAGAGAGGGAGAGAGAGAAACATAAATACTAAGAGAGAATCATTGATAAGCTACCTCCTGGATACCCCACAATGGGGACTGAGCCTAAACCCCGGGCATGTGCCCTGACTGGGAATGGAACCATGACCTAATTCATGGTTGATGTTCAATCATTGGGTCACACCAGCCAGGCCTGAGCACCTGTTTTTTGGTAGGTGCTGTTCTAGGCATTTGGGATTCAGCAGTGACAAAAATACATAGAACTTCTTGCCCTCATGGAATTTCTAGTCTAGTGGGGATGAAGACAACAAATAAGTAAATATATATTATATTTAGATTCTAATTGCCAGGAAGGAAATAAATCAGGAAGGGGGATGAGTAGAAGGGAGCATTAAGCGGGGAACAATTTTATGTAGCATGACCAGCGAAGGCTTCATTGAGAAGTGTAAGAAGCTTCATTTGAGCACACATTGAAATGAAGTGAGGGAGCAAGCCTTGTGAATATTTGAAAGAAGAGCATTCGAGCCTGAATAATTGCATAGCACTGAGATTAGAGAGTCCCTGTGTACCACACAGGTATGGAAGGAAAAGTAAGGATGCCACTGCTGAAGAGGAGTATGTTAGGGGGAGAATAATGGGAGATGAGGTCAGATTATATATGCTTTATTGGTTATTGTAAAATGTGATGGAGAGAAATAGAGTCTTGATTCATAAGGAAGAATCAGTAGAACTTATTGAACAACTGGATATGGGAGGTGGTGAAGAGGAAGGAGTCTTGGTCGCTGAGATAGGAAATACAGTGAACTCATAACATGAACATTATAATTTTATTTAAGAGAATAAAACAGCTGGAGCAGACAAGCTTAGATATCTATAACCATGCAACTCTCTTTTCTTACTACAACACTAGAGACTCAGTGCACAAAATCATGCATGGGTGGGGTCCCTCTGTGGGTCCCCACAGGCTTCTTGTACATGAGGTTGTATTTATAGCCCTTGCCATAGCCCAGGTCCTTCATGAGCTGGGTAGGTGCAGCGGGGTGGGGGCAGAGGCCGCTGGAGGTTCTGCAGGCAGACTTTGAGGTTTTGTAGGTGCTGTACACCTCAATAGACTCTGAGGCTTTGGAAAAATAGACTACACACTGGGCAGAAGCACTTCATATTTGGGCATGCCTATGAAGTGACAGCCCTGGTAGGCGGCCAACTGCTTGTGGTAAAGAGGATGGGTCTGCCATTCCTATGTCTTCACTGGCAAACCTTACCTGCCTGCTTGCCATATACAGCAGGTCCGCTCTTCCTTGGAGCATGTGAGCCAGCCAGTAGAGGGAGGCGCTTGGGTCTGAGCCCCACATCAACTTATGAAGAGCAGAGATGCAGTTGTAGTGCTCTTCTTCTGCTCGGTCATATAAAATGTCAGACTTCTGGAGGTCTCCCTTCACATCATTCTCAGTGATCAGAACTCTACTGGGAGATTAGGCTTGCCCCGTCTTTTTACAGAACATCTTCCTGGAACTTAATCTGGCCAGCACCGCCAGCTGCAGTCCCTTCAGTCCAATTCAGACTCCCTAGCAAAGTTAACCTGTGTCGCTATACTGGCTCGACACAAACCTCTCCACCCCCACAGGGCCTGAGGCCTGGGGCCTGGATGGAGTCTGGGGCCTGGGGCTGTGGCCTACACCCACTTGAGCCACTCCCCTTGGGACTTCACATGGGATGGGGGTGGGGGCAGGGTAGGCAGTGCCAGGAAACACCTTGGAGCTCCAGTGGGTCCTTATTTTTAAGACTGTGCTGCACATGCAGGACCCCCAGCACCGCTCCTGCCTGGGCTAGGGGCCGCCAGTGGTTTGAAGGCCGGCCACACCCCTGATCCAGCCAGGGGTTCCCTCATGGCGACTGGTATTTTGGTCATTTTGGTCGTGAATGCTTCTTGGCCTTTTATTGTTATGCTTTTAAGGGACTTTTCTATAATAAGGTTCAAAGAAGGTTGAAAGGTGATAACCTATCATATGGCTCAGTACACATTTTATTTTTTAAATTTTTTACTTTTTAATTGCAGTTGATGTACAATAGTGTTAGTTTCAGGTATACAAACCCATGATTAGATATTTATATAACTTACAATCACCCCTGTAAATCCAGTATCCATCTGACACCCTGTATAATTATTATAGTATAATTGACTATGTTCCCTGTGCTGTACTTTACATCTGTGACTATTGTGTAACCACCAGTTTGCATTTCTTAATTTCACTTTTTTCACCCATCCTCCTACCCCTTTCCCATCTGGTAATCATCAAAATGTTTCTGTATTTTTTAGACTGCTTCTGTTCTGCTTGTTTGTTTTGCTTTTTAGATTCCACCTATAAGTAAAATCACATGGCATTTGTCTTTCTCTGTCTGACTTATTTCACTCAGCATAATACCTTTAGGTCCATCCATGTTGTTGCAGATGGTAAGATTTCATTCTTTTTTACAGCTCAGTCATAGTCCATTAATGCAAATTTTATTGAGCCCTTTGTATGTTTTGCTTTTGTGTATGATTCTTCTATTTTTATTTTTTGGGCAGATGGGTAAATACGCTTGGAGGCTAACTTTAATGGCTAAATGTCACTTTAGTGCTGAGATAACCAGTTGAAAAAATTCAGATATAGAGCCACCCACACCTCAGCCTTTGTAGCTGAAGATGATAACCATTAACCAGTGATTGCTATCTAGCCAGCAGGTCCCCACCAGCTGCACACACTAGTCCATGATTTGTAGCTGCAGACTCCATGTGCTAAGTTTGGCACAGTGTGCACCTGCCATCCTCTTCAGAAAGATATATTCCAGGTGCTCATTGATACTCCCTGGAATTCAGTGGTTGGCAAACTCATTAGTCAACAGAGCCAAATATCAACAATAAAACCATTGAAATTTCTTTGAAGAGCCAAATTTTTTAAACTTAAACTTCTTCTAATGCTACTTTTTCAAAATAGACTCGCCCAGGTCGTGGTATTTTGTGGAGTAGCCACACTCAAGGGGCCAAAGAGCTGCATGTGGTGTGAGTTGCAGTTTGCTGACCATGGCTCTAGATTATCTGCTACTGTGATTTCTCTAAGTCTCCAATGGTGCCATATCATTTGAAGTTTTGCTTTAATGTGTCTTCAAACTGTTTCCTTTTCCTGTTCTGCTTAAGTTATCTCTATTCAGCCCATCTTGGGAATGCAAAGCAGAGAATTTCAGAAAGCAAGCTTGAGAGAGAGGCTACTGAAAGTAATGGAGTTTATTAATATAAGTTCTTAATGCTTTAAGTATGTCAAGTTTCAAGTTGTGCAAGCAATACAGGGTTCTAAAAGAAGGTAGTTTTATTTTTTTATTGAGGTCATGTTTATTAAAGCTGGGGACAATTAAACAAAGGAAGGGCTTAAGATAGAAGAGGCAACAGGAGTGAGTCCAGGCAGAACTGCCTTGCCCTTTGGAAATGTGAGGAAGAGGAGACTGGGCATGGCTGTCTTGGCCCTTTAGAAAGAAGGTCACAGTGAGCCTGCTGGGCTGTGTGGACTCAGGAAACAAGCTACTGAGGCAAAAGAAGTGCCTTTGGAGAAAGAAAGCAAAAATAAAGTGCCTTAGGAAAGAAGGGAGCTGGGGGGTATGGACATGGTTAAGGAGAGAGAGTGCGTCTAGAAGAAGGTAGTTTTAAATTGTAAACAAACTTACAGCATTAAAGTGGTAAGATCAGATTGTGAGGGGCTATGCAGTTTTGAAGAGGTGACTAAGAGTAATAACTTGCCCCCCAAATATCTGTACATAACCTATGTAATATTTTACCAATGAGAAGCAGAGTTCTGTGGGTCAAGTGGAAGGATCTTAGCCGAGAGCAAGTTAGTCATAGTCCCAGCAATGTCAGCTTGTGACCTGGAGCAAGTCACAGGATCGCTCTATATAATGACTATCGTTTCTTGAGCTCTAGCTACAGTATAATGTGCTAGTTATTGTTGTAATCATTTTATATATGACTAGAGACCTGGTGCATGAAATTCGTGCACTGGATGGGGGTTGTCCCTCCGCCCAGCCTGCACCCTCTCGCAGTCCAGCAGCCCTCAGGGACTGTTGGACTGACAGCTTAGTGCTGCTGTGGAGGCGGAGGCGGGAGAGGCTCCCGCTTCCCCCACTGTGCTCACCAGATGTGAGCCCGGCTTCTGGCTGAGTAGTGCTCACCCTGTGGGAGTGCACTGACCACCAGGGAGCAGCCCCTGCATTGAGCGTCTGCCCCCTGGGAGTCAGAGTGCATCAGAGTTCCACCATTTGGTCGATTTGCATATTAGCCTTTTGTTATATAGGATAGCTCATTTAATTCTAACAACACACCGTGTGGTAGTGTTACAGAAGACTGGGGAAAAAACCAAGCATGCTTAGAGAAAGGGAGTTACATTTTATTAAGGGCAGGGCCAGATAAAAATGTGCCTTTTAAATTCTGGACTCCCCTACCCCCCACATGGAGGAAACCTTTTCTATTTATACTTCTCCTAGCTCTTTTGTCTCCCAAATTTGGAATGAGACTTCTGGGCCTTCTGGGAAAGAAGGCCTATGTGCTGGGAAGGGACCATGAGACCATATCTCAAGGTCAGGCCTGGTGTCAGCACTGACAACTCTGCCTGGGGCATAGTCCACTGGAATGCGATTAGTTTTATTTTCCTTATTAGAGGCCTGGTGCACAAAATTCATGCACTGGGGGAGAGGGGGGCATGTCCTTCAGCCCAGCCTGCTCCCTCTCTAATCTAGGATCCCTTGAAGGATGTCCCACTGCCCATTTAGGCCCGATCCAGGTAGGATTGGGCCTAAATGGGCAGTTGGACATCCCTATCACAATCCGGGACTGCTGGCTCCCAACTGATCACCTGTCTGCCTTTCTGATTGCCCCTAACTGCTTCTGCCTACCAGCCTAAGTGATGCCTAACTGCTCCCTTGCCAGCCTGTTTGCCCCTAACTACCCTACCCTGCTGGCCTGATCACCTACAACTGTCCTCCCTTGCAGGCCTGGTTCCTGCCAACTGCCCTCCCTTACTGGCCATCTTGTGGTGGCCATCTTGTGTCCACATGGGGACAGGATCTTTGACCACTTGGGGGCAGTCATCTTGTGTGTTGGAGTGATGGTCAATATGCATATTACTCTTTTATTAGATAGGATAGAAGCCTGGTGCCTGGGTAGGGGCCAGCTGGTTTGCCCTGAAGGGTGTCCTGGACCAGGGTGGTTGTTCTCTTGGGGTGTGTGGTGGCCTGGGCAAGGGGCCTGTGGTGGTTTGCAGATCGCCCACACCCACTGACAACCCAAGCAGAGGCCCTGGTATCTGGGATTTATTTATCTTCTACAATTGAAACTTTGTAGCCTAGAGCGGAGCCAAGCCTGCTGGCACAGCCATTGAAACTTTGTTGCCTTAAGCGAAGGCCTGGCTGGCCAGGGTGTGCAGAAAGCTTGGCTTCCTCCATCGCCAGGGGCAACTCAAGCCTCTCTCCTGCTCTCTCTGTGGCCATAGCCATCTTGGTTGGGTTAATGTGCATGCTCGCTCTGATTGGCTGGTGGACGTGGCTTGTGAGTGTAGCAGAGGTCAGTTTCCATGTTACTCTTTTATTAGGTAGTATTATTTAAGCAAGCAAGCATTTACAGAAGCCAAAATAGTAGGGTTAAAATTTCAAACAGCAGTTTTTATATAAGATAAATGCTTCAGTAGAAACTATTATTGTTCCCATATTACAGATGAGAAAACTGAGGCCTAAAAGATTATTTATCCAAGGTCATATACAACTAATAAGGGCAAACTAGAATTCCAACCTAGGCAGCTTGGCTTGACCTTTTTACCACTATGCTATATTGCTTTTTAGTTTATTTATAAATGGCATATTAAAAATATCTATGATAACTACTTTACAGAGTTATAGAAAGCAAAAAATGAAATCATTTTTTAATATATTTTATTGATTCTTTACAGAGATGAAAGGAGAGGGATAGAAAGTCAGAAACATCGATGAGAGAGAGACATCGATCAGCCGCTCCCTGTACGCCCCCTACTGGGGATGTGCCTGTAACCAAGATACATGCCCTTGACCGGAATCAAACCTGGGACCTTTCAGTCCACAGGCTGACACTCTATCCACTGAGCCAAACCGGTCTCGGCTAAAAGTATTTTTAATAAGGCAATAATACTACGCAAAAGAAAGCTATCCCACCACCATTGCTGGCAATTACCATGAGAGCCCTTTTTAAAGAATTAATACTTTTGTGTGTGTATGTATTTGTATTTATTTACTTTTATGTATGTATGATGGATGGGTCTCTAGCCCAAAACATCCTAGCTTTTGTAGAAAGGTGGTATGTGTAACATTATATGTAGCACATATGTTTACTTATAAAACATAAATATATAAAAACCACATGTGAATTTGCCACCAGAGCATTATCAATGCCTGTTCTTTTATCCCATATCCTATCTTGCTGTCCAAAGTTAACTACTGTCTCATTTTATGTTTAAACAGTTTTACAAGAGCCTGTGGAGGCCATGTAGTCCCACATGCCTAAGGGTCTAATAAAATAGCTCATAGGAGCTCAGTGACTGGTGAGATTTATTTATTTACATGTCCTCCCCTTCCGCCCCCTCCCCTCCTCCCATCCCGCCTCTGCTCCCATCCCCTTTGGCAATCACCAAGTTATTCTCTGTACCTATGGGTCTGTTTCTGTTTTATTTTGTTTATTCATTTATATTGTTTTGTTAGATACCATATATAAGTGAAATTATGTGATATTTGTCTTTCTCTATCTGACGTATTTCATTTAGCGTGTTATACCCTCTAGTATCTAGAGTCTAGGTCCATTTATGTTGTCGCAATGACAATATTTCATTCTTTTTTATGGCTGAATAACAATCCATCATGTGTGTTAGTGTATGCCACATTTCTTTTATACATTCATCTATTGATGGACACCTAGGTTGCTTCCATATCTTGACTATTATAATAATCCTTCAATTAACATAAAAGGGAGCATATCTCTTTTTGAATTAGTGTTTTTTGGTTTATTTTAATAAATACCCAGAAGTGGTATTGCAGAATCATGTGGCAGCTCAATTTCATATTTTTGGGGATCTCCATAGTTTTTGCCATAATGGTGCACCAATTTACAATGCTACCACTGTGTCCAGGGCTTCCCTTTTTCCACATCTTGCCAACACTTAATTATTGATTTTTTTATGATACCCCTTCAAGGTGTGAGATGGTATCTCATTGTGGATTTGATTTGCATTTAGTTATGTTGAGCATCTTTTCATGTCTGCTGGCCATCTGTATGTCCTCTTTGGAGAAATATCTATTCTATTCCTCTGTACATTTTTTTAAATATTTTTTTATTGATTTCAAAGAAGATGGGAGAGGGAGAGAAAAATAGAAATATCAATGATGAGAGAGGATCATTCATTGATCTGCTGCTTCCTGCACACCTCCTACTAGGGATCAAGTCCCCAATCCAGGCATGTGCCCTTGACCAGAATCAAACCTGGGACCCTTCAGTTCGCAGGCTTGAACCAGCTAGAGCCTCTGTAAATTTTTTAATTGGATTGATTTTAGGTTAAGTTATATAGTTCCTTATATATTTTGGATATTAACCCTTTATTGGATATATCATTTGCAAATATATTCTTCCATTCTGTGGACTGTCTTTTCAATGATAATTTCCTTCACTGTAAAAAAAAATTTTTAGTTTGATGGTGTCCCATTTGTTTATTTTTTCTTTTGTTGCTCTTGCCCAAGAAGACATATCCAAGAACATATTGCTAATACTGATGTCAAAGAGTTGACTGGCTATGTTTTCTTCTAGGAGTTTTATGGCTTCAGGTTTACATTTAAGTCTTTAATACATTTTTAGTTTATTTTTGTGTAAGGTGTAAGAAAGTGGTCCCATTTCTTTTTCTTTTTCTTTTGGCATGTACTTGTCCAGTTTTCCCAGCACCACTTATTGGAGAAACTGTCTTTGCCCTCTTGTATATTCTTGATTTTTTTTGTTGTAGATTAATTGACCACATAAGTGAGAATTTATTTCTGGGTTCTCTGTTCTATTTCATTGATTTATGGGTCTGTTTTTGTTGAGAACTGTGACATTTAAGTCATAGAATCATGAGATTAAAAGTCTCTCCAAGGCTTTGTTCTAATAGAAATCTATCTAAAACAATGATTTACAATTGTTTTTAATTTCATGGGTCTATAAAATAGACACTTTTTGCCAAAACCGGTTTGGCTCAGTGGATCGAGCATTGGCCTGTAGACTGAAGGGTCCCAGGTTCGATTCCAGTCAAGGGCATGTATCTTGGTTGCGGGCACATCCCCAGTGGGGACTGTGCAGGAGACGGCTGATTGATGTCTCTCTCTCATCGATATTTCTAATTCTCTGTCCCTTTCCCTTCCTCTCTGTAAAAAATCAATAAAATATATATATTTAAAAATAAAATAAAATAGACACTTGGGTACGCATTCTCTCCCTCCTCTCCCTGAGAGAGAGAGAGAGATCGCTTAATAAAACACATTATTTCCCAAGAATAAAACAGATAGGAATGCTATCTTGGCCAATGAAATTATTGGTTTGAAGTGTGGTTGGGGAATTCATTAATCTGGAGTGGTGGGTTAGATTCTGATTTGGGTTGAAATTACTTTGGGATAGAATGAACTCCCAAATGATAGCATTATCAGATCAGTTGGAAGCACATTCAGGGAAATACTGGTTGAAATATAGTTTACCTTGCTTCTTAATAAAGATTTTAATATTTACTGTGATGCCTGAGATGCTTTTACTTATCCAGGTTTTCTGTGCTTCTCATCTTTATATGAGACTAATGGCCCAGTGCATGGGTAGTGTCCGTCAGCCTGGCCAGTGATTAGGGCTGATAGGAACGGTGGGAGGTTGGCTGGCCAGGGAGACAGGTCATGGGCAGTTGGCTGGCCAACTGGCGGATGGGGCCGAGGGAGGTTGGCTATGGGAGCACACTGACCACCAGGGGGCAGCTCCTGCATTGAGTGTTTGCCCCCTCGTGGTCAGTGTATGTTATAGTGACCAGTCACTTGGACATTTGGTCGCTTAAGCTTTATATATATAGATTATAAACTCTGAGGAGGTCACAGATCTTGTTTGTGTTGAACAAATGTTACAATGCATTTTCTTTTTTAAATGTGCTTTAAAAATGACAAAACTTCCATTTTAATAATTTTTAGTGTACAATTCAGTAGTAATTGTACATTGTTGTGAAACATATCTCACATATTTTTTTATCTTGCAAACTTAAAACTCTCTACCCATGCAACAACAACTTTCCTTTTCCTCCTCTAACCCGCCCCTAGTAACCACCGTTGTACTTTTTGTTTCTATGAATTTGACTACTTTATTTATTTATTTATTATATTTTATTGATTTTCCACAGAGAGGAAGGGAGAGGGATAGAGAGTCAGAAACATCAATGTGAGAGAGACATCAATCATCTGACTCCTGCACATCCCCTACTGAGGATGTGCCCGGAACCAAGGTATATGCCCTTGATCAGAATCGAACCTGGGACCTTTCAATCTGCAGACCGACGCTCTATCCACTGAGCCAAACTGGTTTCGGCGAGTTTGACTACTTTAGATACTTCATATAAGTGGAATACAGTATTTGTCTTTTTTTGTGACTGGCTTGTTTCACTTAGCATAATGTCCTTAAGGTTCATCCATGTTATAGAATGTAAGAATTACTTCTTTTGAAGGATGAATAATATTCTGGTGTGTGTGTGTGTGTGTATACATATATATATATACATATATATATATACATATACACATACATACATATATACCACAATTCATCCATCCATGGACATTTCTCTAATGATTAGTGATTTTGAGTATCTTTTTATATACTTTCTGGCTATTCATATATCATCTTTGCAGAAATATCTATTCAAGAGCTTTGTTATGTGCATATATGCATAAGCCATGGACAAGACGGTAGCTGAGTGGAGGGTGTCTAACGGGGGAGGGAGAAGGGGACATCTGTAATACTTTTAACAGTAAAGATACATTTTTTTAAAAAGCTTTGCCCATTTTAAATTAGATTATTAATTTTTTTGTTACTGCATTGTAATAGTTCTTTATATGTTCTGGGTATTAACCCTTTATCAGAGATGATTTGCAAATATCTTTTCACATTCTGTTGATTGCCTTTTCACTGCTGATTGTATCCTTTGATTCACAAAAACTTTTAAGTTCAATGTAGTCTTATTTGTCTATTTTTGCTTTTGTTACCTGTGCTTTTAGTGTTATGTCCAATGTCATGAAGCTTTTTCCCTATGTTTTCTTCTAGGAGTTGCATAGCTTAATGTCTTTTGTTGAGGTCTTTAATCCAGTTAATTTTTCTATTTGGTTTAAGATACAAGTCTAACTGCATTTCTTTGCATGTGGATATCCAGCTTTATATCCACATATAATTCGTTGAAGAGACTGTCCTTTTTCCAATGGGTGGTCTTGACACTCTTGTCAAAGCAAAGATCATTTGACTATATACACAAGGGTTTATTTCTAGGTTCTCTGTTCTGTTCCACTGGTTGATTTGTCTGTCTTTATGCTAGTACCACACTGTTTGGATTACTGTAACTTTCTTTTTAAAAAAAAAATATTTTATTGATTTTTTACAGAGAGGAAGGAAGTGGGATAGAGAATTAGAAACATCGATGAGAGAAAAATAGCGATCAGCTGCCTCCTGCACACCTTCTACTGGGGATGTGCCCACAACCAAGGTACATGCCCTTGACCGGAATCGAACCTGGGACCCTCCAGTCCACAGGCCGACGCTCTATCCACCGAGCCAAACCAGCTAGGGCTGATTACTGTAACTTTCTAATAGATTTTTAAATCAGAAAGTATGAGTCTTCCAAATGTGGTCTTCTTTTTCAAAATTGATTTGGCTCTTCAGAGTCCCTTGAAATTCCATGTGAATTCTAGGATTAATTTTTCTATATCTACAAAAAATACCATTGGGATTTTGTTGAATCAGAAGATCATGAATAGTATGGACATCTTAATACTAAGTTTTCTAATTCATTATGATATTTTCTTCCATATTTTTGTGTCTTTAATTTCCTTCTGCAGTCTTTTGTAGTTTTTTTCCAATAACAGTTTACATTCAATATTACTTTGTATTTGTTTTAGATATACATTTAGTAGTTAGACAGTCATATACTTTACAAGGTGTTCGTTCCAGTATTTCCAGTACCCACACATAGTTATTACAATATTATTGACTATAGTTCTTATGCTGTTATTTAGATCCCCATGACTATTCTGTTATTTACATCCCCATGAGATTCTATGCCAATCTGTACTTCTCAGTCCCTTCATCTCATCCAATCTCCCAAACCCATTACCAGTCTATTCCCTGTATCTATCTATCAGTTTGTTTGTTTTGTTTGTTCATTTATATTGTTCTTTATATTCCACATATAGGTAGAATCATATGATACTTGTCTTTCTCTGACTGACTCATTTCACTTAGCATAATAATCTCTAGGTCCATCCATGATGTCACAAATTATAAGATTTAACTGTGTTTTTTTATGGCTGAGTAATATTTCATTGTATATATGTACCACAGCTTTTTTTTTTTAATACTCACCTGAGAGTATTTTTCCATTTATTTTTAGAGAGAATGTAAGGGAGGAGAAGAGACACAGAGAAAGAAACATTGATGTGAGAGAAATACATTGATTGGTTGTCTCTCACAAGAGCCCCAACCAGGAGAGGTAGGGAGAGGGAGAGGGAGAGAGAGAAACATTGATGTGAGAAAAACATCAGTTGCTTCTACTGGGGATTGAACCACAACCTGGGTATGCCATGACTGGGAATTGAATTCACGACCATTCAGTGCATGAGATGACACTCCAACCAACTGAGCTACAACAGCTTTTTAGAATTCTTCCAAGTCAGTTTTGAAATTAGACACTAATTGCCTGGGGTAGGTTATTAATAAAGTAGAGGCCCGATGCAAGAAAATTGTACAAGAGTGGGTCTTCACAGCCGAGGCAGCTGTTTAGATTCCTTCATTACAGCCATGGTGACAGCCTTGATTCGCGGCTACAGCCCCTGGCTTCATCTAGAAGGACATCTGGTCTAATTAGCATATTATGCTTTTATTTTTATAGACTAGAGCAGCAGTTCTCAACCTGTGGGTTGCGATCCCTTTGGGGGTCGAACAACCCTTTCACAGGTGTCGCCTAAGACTATTGGAAAACACCTATTTCCCATGGTTTTAGGAACCAACACACTGCTCCTCGGTGTAGCAAAATGTAGCAATGTAGTTTACTGTTGTTATATTAAGACTGTTACCCATGCTATACCACGATTCAAGACAAAATTTCATTTATTTGTAATTAGAAATAAATATGTCACAATATATAATTACATATTGTTTTTGTGATTAATCACTATGATTTAATTATGTTCAATTTGTAACAATGAAAATATATCCTGCATATCAGATATTTACATTACAGTTCATAACAGTAGCAAAATTACAGTTATGAAGTAGCAATAGAAATAATTTTATGGTTGGGGGTCACCACCACATGAGGAGCTGTCTTAAAGGGTCACGGCATTAGGAAGGTTGAGAACCACTGGACTAGAGGCTTGGCACATGAAATTTGTGAGTGGGTATGGTCCCTTAGCTCTGGCCTGCGATGAGGGCCATCTTCCCCAGCTGCCCGCAGCCGGCCATACCCCCGCCACCACCCACGCCATTCAGTGCCTGACAGAGCTGGGGAAAGGGACCAAGGGTGGTCAGTGCGCCTCATAGTGACTGGTCCAGCAGTCATTCTGGTCACTCTACCGTTAGGGTCAATTTGCATATTACTCTTTTATTATATAGGATAGAATGCTGGTGCACAGGTGGGGGCCGGCTGGCCTGCTCTGAAGGGGACCCCCAACCTGGGGTGGGGTCCCCACTCGGGGGTGGGGCTGGCTTGGTTGAGGGGCTGCAGAGGGTTTGTAGGCTGGCCATGCTCCCAATCAGAGTGGGTGGTACCCATTGGGGGCAGGGCTGGCCTAGATGAAGGGCTGTGGGTGGTTTGCAGGTCAGCCACACCCCTGGTCGGGGTTGGGTTCCCCTTGGGTGAAAGGATGCCAGGGGTTTGCAGGCCGGCCTAGCCCCCAGCTTTGTCAGGAAGGACAGAATGATGTTTGGTCTATCTAATCTAATTAGTATATTACCCTTTTGTTAGTATAGATGGGTTTTTACAGATGAACTGTCAGTCTACTCTTTGTCACTTGGCTTCTTTTGAGATATAGAAGTCTTGCTATTATTTCTTACATTTCCCCCATACCCATAGTATGATAATCTTGTTCATTTCTGTCTTATTTGAGTCCAGATTCTCACCCATGATAAATGGCAAGTATGAGGAAAATATCTCTTATACCAATGAGAACTAGTAAGAGAGAAGTCTTAGTAGGTTCTTCATGTGGAATTTTTGCAATTGTTTTTGAATTTCAAACAAGTCACTTTCCAAAATCTTATATTGTTAGAGTATGGGCGAACCTATGAAACAGTGTTGCATGTCAGTGCTTAAACATTTTATCACCTGTTATAATTCTTTTTTAAAAAATATATTTTATTGATTTTTTACAGAGAGGAAGGGAGAGGGATAGAAAGTCAGAAAAATTGATGAGAGAGAGACATCGATCAGCCGCCTTCTGCACGCCCCACACTGGAGATGTGCCTGCAACCAAGGTACATGCCCCCGACCGGAATCGAACCTGGGACCTTTCAGTCCGCGCAGGCTGACGCTCTCTCCACTGAGCCAAACCAGTCTCAGCCTGTTATAATTCTTAAATTATTATTACCATTTGTTGTAGTTGTTAATCCTCACCCAAGAATATTTTTTCTGTTGATATTTATGTTTTTTAGAAAGAGTGAAAGGTAGGGAGGGGAGAGAGAGAGAGAGAAGAAGAGAGAGAGAGACATTGATGTGAGAGATTCACACTGATTGGTTGCCTCATGTATGTGCCCAAGCCAGGGCCAAGGATTGAACCTACAACCCAAGAATGTTCTGTTGACCAGTAATCAAATTCACAACTCTCAGTCCAGGCTGATGCTCTAACCATTGAGAACACCAGCCAATGCTCTTAAATTATTCATCATTTATTTCAACTATTAGAATCAATGAGGAAACACTTTATATTCAATAACAAACAACAAAAATTTACTTTCTGAAACATAAGTCTAAATTTTTCATAAACTAGAATTCAAGTAAAAGGCAATTTCCCCACCCTCTACTTCTCCACCCCCCAAAAAGGGGCCAGAAGAGGTAGCTGCAAGTACCATAGGATTTTTAGTTACAAAAGAATAAAATACATATTTAATTATATTTATTCTAGTGTTTTAGGACATCAAAGTAGTTGATAGTTTTCTTTAAAAGTTTTTAATTCAATGCAATAGCGAACAAAATTTCAAAATGATCTATTTTTAAATTTTTACAAGTTCATCCTCAATTTCATACAATAAAGAGGCAAAATGGCCAAGTCTAATTTGAAGTGTAGGTTGGCCAGATTTGTAGAACTTGTCTCTATAGTAATCAGAGCAGTATAATCCAGGCTATTTAAAAATAGACCAACTAAACAGAATAGGGGAAAAAATCCAGATATATTAATAACCTAGTTGTAAAACTTTTAAACTTTTAGAAGAAGCTATAAAAGACTATCTTTATTACTTTGAGGTAAGAAAGGATTTCATAAAATATAAAATAAATAAATTACATCATATGATTATATTAACTACATCTTATCCATGACAAAAGATACCTTAAACCAAAGACAAGCCATAGTCTGAGAGAGGATATTTATTATACATCTAACCAGCAAAGTCCTTGTATACAGAATATATAAAAAACTCTAATCATTTAATAAGGAAAAGACAACCCCTTAAAAAAATAGGCAAAGGTTCGTTGATCTCTTGGAATATGTAATTGCCTATTATTTTATTTCTGCCAATATTAGATATATTTCTATTGAGAGCATCTTTAAAGCACTTTAGTTCATATTCTCATATTAATTCTGGTAAATTCTCATCTGAGTGGTAGGTATAGAGAACACAAAGATGATCAATAAATGTATGAAGAGATGTTCAACCTTAGTCTAATAAGATGAAAACAAGATCTTCCAGCTCTGCTATGTACCAGTAATGTGACCTTGGATAAGTTTCTTTACCTTTCTGAGTCTTTTTCTGTTATAAATGGGGTTAATAAGTACTACCTCATCAAGTTGTCATGAAAGATAAGTGATAATATGTTTTAGAACAGTGCCTGGATGTAGTAAGTGTTCAATAAATGATGTTTGACTTAATTATCTAGAATGCAAGTTAATTATAAAAATACTGAAAAATCTAGCCTCAGCCAAATTTTGTCCATTTGTATTCTTCTTGGAGCGATCCTAAGTAGAGTTCTACCCCTGAAATTGCCAGCTAGTTCACTTTTTACTTCAAGCCATCTCAGGTGGCATTAGCTTGAAGTCATAACCAGGGTCTATGCCTTATCTCTAAAGGTTCAGAATGTCAATTTTGTGAGAACAAAATATGACCAGTTTTTTAGGAACGGACTTATATTGTCAAAATATTAAGAATGAAACTTCATTTCCAGTGAAAAATATAACCTTTAAGCATATTCATTCTTGAGTCTTTTGGTGGTTATTGCATTCTCTCCCTGAAGGCAAGCAACATGGAAAATAAATGTTGTTTTTCTGAATAAGGTATCAGTACAAAGGGAGGCTGCTGACTGGTTTTAGTGACTAATGATAGCATCAGACCCCTATATGATATCACCAGGCTCAAGTGGTTATATTTATGAATTGGAGGACCTGCTCCCGTTAGCAGTGTAGGAAGGAGACCACCTAATTACTGCTCTGAGGATGCCCCCGCTTACTGCTGGCTTTCAATGGGTAGACAGGCATACACTGACAGTCCTCAGTGGTCATGTTCTTCCTGGCTCTCTGAGGTTACACTTTGGCTACATTGATTGAGTTTAGGGTCCTAGAATTCTGCAGTCACTCAGACTTCAGATTTTTGTTATTTTTAACATTGTGTCCACTATATATTTTTTCTTTCAAACTGCAATCTCAGAAGATAAGCCTTCATCTCATATTTTAGAAATATTTTTATGTCATTGGCATATATGAACATGAAGTGATGATTCTCTTGAACCTGCTCAATGACAACAATGCCTTGATGGTTCTACCTCCTTTCCAAAGCAAATTAAAATCCAGATTGTATCTGGAAATTTTTCTGTAAGATATTTTCTTTACTGTCAGACTCATAAGCTGGCCTCTTAGAATTATTAAAGAATTCAATGGTCCCTTAGAGAGGTCTGTTGGTTAGTCTTTTTGATTATGTAATGTATATTATTTTGCTTCTGCCAATATTGATATGATGTTTTTAATTGATAGTTTCTTCAAAGTGGGCTAGTTCTTATTTTATGTGAGTGGTAGCTATAATAACAGGGTATATATTTTGTTCAGTTGACTGTAGCTCAGTTAGGTGGTTTGATGGGGATTTTATTTGTCCTTGGTTGTTAATGACATTAAATTGCAAATAATAAACTGAAATTTACTGAGATGTCAAGGTCAGACAGTACATGTTCATAAATGAAAGGTTTAACTTTAGAATAATTACTGATCTAGTTATTCATATGTATTACTTAGTGAATTACATGTATACCTTGTTTCATTATGCCTCACTGATATAATTTGATGAGTAGGTGCAACATTCAGCACAGTTACTACAGACAATGTGGGAGGGATGCTGGAAAAAATTATGAAGTCACTGAGGCTTTTTTGTGTATGTGGTCATATATTTTTTTATGGACCTCTCTTTTTTGTATCCATTACCCCTTGGCACTCAAATCTTGCTTCTGTGGTGTCTCAAGCAGTTATTCATACTTTTCTCTTCCTCTAGTTTCTTCCTCACTGCATGTACCTGTGCAGTATCCTATCCTTTAGAGCTCTGCTTTCCATTTCCTGCTGTGGTAAATTCATCTGCACTGAGTTACTAGTGGTTTGGTTGATGGGTTTGTGTGTTTACCATATAAGATTCTATATTAGCCTGGGTCATTGTTCTCAGTGGTTAGAGAATCAGCTCACACACTGGAAGGTCTCAGGTTTTATTCCTGGTAAAGGGCACACACCTGGGTTACAGGTTCAATCCCGGCCCTGGTTGGAACACATGTGGGAGGCAACCAATCTATGTGTCTCTCTCACGTTGATAATTTTCTCTCTCCATCCTCCTCCCTTCCACTTTCTCTAAAAATCAAAGGAAAAAAATATCCTCAGGTGAGGATTAACCAAAAAACCAATTCTGTATTTGCCTTTAATGGGGAAGCAATGCCTTAATCCAATTGGTGGGACTGACTGGCAGATCAGGAGGGTTGATATCGTTAAAATAGGAGCAGAGGTGTCTGGGATTTATGGGATTTGAACTACATGAAGTTCATTGCCTGGATGTGCACTGGCCCTTTCTCTTGTGCCTGCTCACTATAGTTGTGTTCCCAGAAGTACTTTTGCATTATTCTTATACAAGAGATAAGGGTTCATGCACAGTTCATGTCTTTGAAATGCTTTCTATGCCTTATTGAAAGAAGACCCCTTTTATGTTTTTGCCATGCAGCACATTCTGTTGGACCTGTAAGTATTCAATGGGCATCCCTCCACTGGAGGGTGAGTTGAGACTGATTCTGCTTCCTTATTCAACTGCATTTTATGGTTTGCTTTTAACATCTTAATTGGACTTTTACTATCCTTGCACTGTGCTTATAGAAAAAAATACTAGAAAAATCCTTTAATTCGCTTTGGAAAGATAATGATTTTTCTCATTTTTGATATAAAAGAATCCTCTAATTTTTTGTTTACATTATTTTATTATGAATGTTTTATTAAGTGAAACTATCTAGGTAAAATCTAGACCATATAGTCACTATAAGCTGCTCAGTTAGCCAGCTTGACATTAGGCCCTTTGGAAGAAAAATAACTATTTTCAGGGATGGATGACAAGGGCTAAGTTAGCCAATACTTTGGTAAAGTCATTCATTTCAGAGTACAGTTGCAGAGCCATCTCATTTGAGCCTCCCTTAGAACAACTCTTTGAAGTAGGTATTATTGCTCCCCAATTTTATAGACTGAGAAACTGAGGCATATAATGTATCTTTTATACTTGGAATGATATCAAGGAGGGGTCCTTCACATTCAGCTGATTGCCTTCCCCATCCACTGTCACACTCATCCTCCATCAGAGAGATTTTTTTGGGTGTTGAGAGATTTTGCTGAAATTGGAATATTAGGAATTGTTCCATGAAGGAAGCTAAGATCCCTTGAGAGTTGGGAAAAGAAAGAGTCAGCCCATAGAATTCACTTCTATGGACAGTTTTCAGTAGTGGCCTCTGGGGAAGTAGAATAGAAACTACTATCTTGGTACTTTGGCTGATACGAAATTTCAGATGATTGACACTTGACTGACTGATGCTCTGCTATATTGCCCCTCTGCAATAAGCCAAAGAGATCTGCATTTTGTTGGTCATAAGTTTATGAAAAAGGTTTTAGGGGGTTCATTTTCTAATGATTAGTGCTTGTAGAATATAATTCCTTAGGTTCTCCATAAGTGCTAAATATCATCAGATTGCCTATCTCTAAATCTTATTTTCTAATGAAAACATAAAAAAAAACATATATGCTGTGTTTATCTGCAGTTAACTTGCTGATGCCTGAATTTTCAGATTGTTGAAACAGTCTCCTTAGTGGTGTGATTTTTTAAAAATAGGTAACAGCCCTAGCCAGTTTGGCTCTGTGGATAGAGCGTCGACCTGTGGACTAAAGGGTCCCAGATTGGATCCTGGTCAAGGGCACATGCCTAGGTTGAAGGCTCAATCCCCTGTGGGGAGCGTGCAGGAGGCATCCAATTAATGACTCTCTCTCATCATTGATGTTTCTATCTCTCTCTCCCTCTTCCTTTCTCTCTGAAATGAATAAAATATATTTTAAAAAATAAAAAATAAATAAGATGATTTCTTCCCCTTGCCCCCAAAGGTACAAAGATTGAAACTTTTTTGTCCATCTCCACCCTGTTTGCAACCACAGGCCATGAGGTGTTGCCAGTTTCTTATTTATTCTCTTAGTTGCATGAGAAAGAGAGAGGGAGAGAGATTGTGTATGTGTAGTAGTCACATGGCATAGTTTATACCCCTTTTTGCCTCCTTGCTTTTTCACATACTGTATTTAGAATTGTTTAACACATAGCCCTACCTCTCTAAAAAACAAAACAGAAAACTACTGGTAGTTTCCGTTGCATGGCCAATTTATAATTTACTTAACTTGTTCTCTATTGAAGTGCCTCAGAGTCTCTTTGTAGCTTCCAGTTTTCTCCTTTTGTATGTATTTAACAAATACCCCTTTGTATTTGCCCCCCCCTTTTTTTTGACATTTGTCTTCTTTGCCTTGAAATAAAGTGCTCAGAAGTGTGTCTCCATTCATGCAAACTACGATGGAAATCCATCCTCTCAGATGCACTTTGGTGTATTATTGGGGAGGACACAGAACTAAATATACTGCTATCATTTTAAGAAACAAGCCATCAGGAAGATGAGTTCCCATTCTTTAGCTACTGAAATAACCAACACTGCATCTAATCCTGACTATCCATTAGTGAATTCTAGTCAGATTTATTTTCTATTCACAGAAATTGTTCCTTTTCCTCACTACAGGCAGTTCCAAACATATATATGTGTCTTCCATACAAATGGCCATGTGTGGAAAGCCCTCTGCTGCCATATGGGGAAAGTGGGAGGAGGGAAATTCCCAATTTCACTGCAGCTGGGAAAACAATTCTTGGCATTTCAAGTTGAAACTTTGAATTAATCTTCTCAGAATAATACATGTGGTAGTTGGCTAGTAGTAGCACTGGTGTTCTAGTACTGCACTATAGACACATGGGCTCAAAAGGCTTTTCAGCTGAACCAGGTGCTACTCATAATATTTCTATGGGAAACATGTTCCAGAGTCTCAACTGGAAATCAGCCTGTTGGTCGATGTTTATGAGTATTATATTGTACATATTTGGCCAAATTTTCTTCATTAAACATCATCTGGACTGAGAGTAACCTTCATCTGACTGGAGTGAGAGAAACAAAAATATTTGGATTGTTTATAATTTTTGTGCTACCATTTGTTGTGATCAGTTAGAAAAGTATAGGATGAGCCCTGGCTGGCTGGCACAGTTGGTTGGAACATTGTTCTGTACACCAAAAGGTTGTGGGTTCAATTTCCAATCTGGGCACATCCGGTCGATTCTCATTCTCTCTCTCTCTCTCTCTCTCTCTCTCTCTCTCTCTCTCTCTCTCTCTCCTCCCCCCCCTTTCTCTTCCCTCCCTCTCCCTCTCTTTCTTATTCTCTCCCTCTTCCCTCCCTCTCCCCATTCCTCTTTCTTTAAAAATTAATAAGCATACCCTTGGGTGAGGATTTTTAAAAATTAAAAACAAAAAGTATAGGATGAGCTCTTTACCACCTGGATGATCAGAGTTAGTGAGGAAGAAGCAGAATGGTAAAAAAAAAAATTAGAGATTTTTCTTTCCAAGTACAGGACAGTTTCAGAGAGAGAAATCATTAGACTAAGCAAGAACCTTTCAACAGACTAACTAAAGTGGTTTTGTGTCTCCAAAAGACAAAGATACTCAGAAGATTTTTGTGGGCAAAAATCTGGTGAAGTTATTGAAAGAAATGTTGGGAGGCTGCAAAGGAGTTGCCATCTGAGTCCAAAGGATATACTTGAGGCTTAGACAAAAAAGACTACGTTAGCAATCTCTATGACTGAACACAGTTTGAGAAAAGCTGCATTGCTTTGAATTTTGGGGTGTCTATGGGGAGTGGGGAAAGTGCATTTCAAAGTAAAGCTAGAAGTGATGGTAAATAATAGAGATGAAAGATGTCATAACTTGTCTGATTTATGAATGGTTGGTTTCTCCTGCTATCAGAGAGTATATTGTTTGTTTTTGGTTCATCTTAAAAAATTGTGTGAAACTTTATAAACAAACTAGAGGCCTGGTACACAAAATTTGGGGGGAGAGAGGGTGGTCCTCAGCCCAGCCTCCACCCTCTTCAATATGGGACCCCTTGGGGGATGTCCAACCGCCGGTTTAGGCCTGATCCCAATCAAGGACACATGCCTGGGTTGCAGGCTCTATCCCCAGTAGGGGGCATGCAGGAGGCAGCTAATCCATGATTCTCTCTCATCATTGATGTTTCTAGCTCTCTCTCCTTCTTCCTTCCTTTCTGAAATCCATAAAAAATATTTAAAAAAATAATAATAAAGTAAAATTGTTTCAAAAAATTGATCTGTGGAATCAAGTGCTGTCAGCCTTATCCATCTATTATAAAATTTCCTGTCAGCTTTTACCTTGTACTTTAAGGAACTGCTGCCAAGATTTATTATATCATTAAGGGTAGATTATTCACACATGTATGTCTGTGTGCATATCTATCTATTCTAATAAAAGGGTAATATGCTCATTAGACCGGGAGACCAGACATCTTCCTACTGTCCAACATCTTTCTGGACAAAGCCCTGGTGGTGGGGGCCAAGGCAGAGGCAGTTAGGGGTGATCAGGCCAGCAGGGGAGGGCAGTTGGGGGCCATGAGGCTTTCAGGGGAGGGTATTTGGGAGCCATCAGGCCTACAGGGGAGAGCATTTGGGGGCCATCAGGATGGTAGGGGAGTGGTTAAGCAGCAATCAAGCCGATAGGCAGGCAAGTGGTTAGGAGCCAGGGGTCCTGAATTGTGAGAGTGATGTTCGATTGTTGGTTCGACGGGGATGGAGCATAAACTGGCAGTCGGACATCTCCCAAAGGGTCCCGGATTGGAGAGAGTGCAGGCAGGACTGAGGGACCCCCCTACCTCACGCATGAATTTTGTGCAGCCTAAGCCACCATTATGACCGAACAAACAGGAACAACTGATTGACCAATCGCTATGACACGCACTGACCACCAGGGAGCAGATGTTCAATGCAGGAGCTGCCCCCTGGTGGTCAGTATGCTCCCACAGCCAATCTCCTGTGCCTCTTCTCCCCCCCCCAACCCCCCCCCCGCCACGTCAGCCAACCTCTCATGGTCCCTCCTCCGGGCCAGCAGCCCCTGATGGGCCTCTATCAACAGCCAGGCCAAAGGGACCCTCACCTGTGCACAAATTCATGCAGCAGACCTCTAGTGTGTATATAATTTTTAACAGTTGTGTTTGGGAATAATTTACATATAAATTACAAATTTAAAGGGTGCCGTTCAAGAATTTTTGACATATACACAGATATTCATACATACTTTGACATATGTATACATACATGTCTACATTTTTTATGACTGTCCTGCTGCTATAGAAAACAAAATGTTTTAGAGGCATACTACATGGACAAACCATGATTTAGTGTAGAATTTTTCCATGTGGCAGTGGAGTAGAATAGGGAGTCTTTAGTTTGGACCTTTCTTTAACACTGGCTTGTCAGGGAGGTCCTGCTAAAACAACAGCTTGCAGCTAGTAGGCTCCTTTGGTCTGGAAGCAGCATAAACTAATAAGCTCTGTTTAATCCTTATACAGCCAACCCATTGTCCTTCACTGTTGGCTTCCACTTCTCTGCATAGACTGAGCCACAGGTAACATTTTTAAGGGGAGGTAGGGAGACAGGGAGAGCCAGAGAGTTCTTCCAGTTTATTCAGAATTTCTCTGAATTTAATATGAGCACTCTTCTTTGGCCACCTTGCCCTAGTCTATCCTCGAGAAGGGGTTAAGTTTCAGGCATAAACTTCTCTGGCAAGAATATTAGGTTAGTGAGTTAAAAAGTCTGATCCCTTGCCCGGGCCAGTGTGGCTCTGTTGGTTGAGCATCGTCCCATGCACTGAAGGGTCATAGGTTCGATTCTCAGTCAGGAAACACAGTCAGTTTGTGGGTTTGGTCCCCTGTCACAGCACATACTGGAGGCAACCAATCGATGTTTCTCTCTCTCTCTCTCTCTCCCCCTCTTTCTCTCTCTATAAAAAAAGTCTGATTCCTTGAAGGCCAGCTAGCTTAGCTTTGTTCTGAAGATGGTATCTGTCTTCTTAGCTCCTTATCAGTCATTTTTTATATCTTGATCACCAGGAGATCTGGATGAGATAGTGTGTATAGCTTAGGGTGTGAACATCACTGCTACCAAACAAACAAAAAAGCACAAAACATGTTCAATAGCTTCATCTTGCAAATATTAAATAGTAGTGCACCATAATGCAGATATCAGAATCAAAAGATTCAACTGAGTCTTTGCAATGTATGGAAATATTCTTTTATTCGGAGGTATTTATATGACTCGGTGAATGTACTAAAAATCATTTTGCTTTAAGTGAGTAAATTTTATGGTATGTAAACAATATAACAATAAAGTGGTTTTAAAGAAAAGTATTTGTGAGATTTAAAGTACATTCTTTAATAAAAATTATACTTGACATTCTAGGAATAGATGAAATCACTGAAAGGAAAGCTGAGGACAGTACCTTAAGGAAAGCCTAAGTTTCAAGGAAGAGAGGCACATATGGAAACAGAAGGTGTGAATACATAGGAAGAAAACCAGAAGAGAACAGTAGCCTGAAATGCAGGAGTGAATGTGTTCAGTGTCTCATGCCAAATAGATGTGGATGGGGACTGAGAAAAGACTAATAATAATCTTAGCTGTAAGGATATTGCTAATGACCATTTGAGAAAATAGTTTTCATGAGCTGAAGGTGTTAAGGAGTTGGGAGGAACATGAAGCTGCACATTCTACTTGCCAGAAATAAGTAGGCAGACGGAGAGCTAGAGTGTCAAGGATAGTCTAGAGGCAGGGCAAACTGTGTGTGAATCCTGCCAGGAGAGGCTTGAGTGTATCCATACCTGGAAGAGAAGGAGTCAAACAAAAGAACAGAGACCAAAGGTATAGAGAGGCCCAGCTCTGACTCTGAATGGTTAGCGAAGTTGGTATTCCATACAGAGCAAAGCATTTGTTAGAGAAGTTGATACTGGGTACAGAGCAAAAGCATTGCTGGTTGTTTTGTCTGTCATTTCCCTGCTCTTCAGCAGGTATACCCCCTTCCCCAGGAACCCAGGGTGTTGTGTGCAACCCTGCCCCCTAGATGAGCTCTACTCTTTTTTCATTGAAGAAAGTGTCCTAATACAAGTGAGAGACATTATTATACGGGCATAACCTAAAATGTGTTGCTTTGACAAACTCATTCTTTAACATTAGCACTTGATTATTGACGCCAAATGAGTGACAACATGGCTCTCAAGGCTCTGGCACACCCAGCAATCAGCATACCATCACCTGTGGCCAAGAGCTGATGTTCAAGTGGCCATTCCAGGTCAGGTCAGAAAACTCAGCCTCTCCAAAGATCTGTGAGCTGCCCTCTGACCTATAGATTATCTCTTATCCGTACACCCACACCCACACCCAAACCCAGGGAGAATGGTAATGAGGACACTGCACCCCATTCGCCATCCCCAGCCCCACCCTGCTCCTCCTTTTTATTTTTATAAGTTTGTGTTTTTTTAATTTTAGCCATAATATAAAAATTCAAAAGGCTAGTTCATTGTTCTTGTAAGAGCCTTTTAAAGCCCCACAGAGGACCTAGCCGGTTTGGCTCAGTGGATGGAACGTCGGCCTGGGGACTGAGGGTTCCCAGGTTTGATTCCGGTCAGGGGCATGTGCTTTGGTTTCGGGCGCATCCCTGGTGGGGGGTGTGCAGAAGACGGCTGATTGATGTTTCTCTCACCAATGTTTCTGACTCTCTAACCCTCTCCCTTCCTCTCTGTAAAAAATCAATAAAATATATTTTAAAAAATAATAATAATAAAATAAAGCCTACAGAGTATTCTAAAATGTAGCATTCTTCCCTTTAGGGTTATTAATTGCATCTTAATATGATTTATTTGTCATTTAAAAAAACTTTTTAATTGTATATTAATGTTATATTACATAACATTAATTTTCTCATATATCTTGGAATAAAATGTCCAAAATAAAATTCATTTTTTAACATTTATTATTTGTAAAAATATATTTACTGTGTCTCTTCAAGTAGTCTTTGCAGGTTTTGTGGTACATGTAATTTAGGGTACATTTAGTAAGTTGAAGGGTTAAAATATCCTGCACTGTCGCATATGGCAGTGAGCAGAATCGCAGATGTTGATGATACCACATAATTAGTATTCTTTTATGTAAATGAAGGCTGTCAGCATGTTACCATAGTGTCTACTCTCTCTGAAGCTGGAATTTATGCCACTTGGTCTCACCAAGACCAGGCAGGATTATTTCACTGTCCTTAGTTAAGAACTGAAAAGAAATTAATGCAATGAGAGAGAAGATATGGACATCTTAAAATAGATACTCATTATTTTATTTTTTTTTCCTATTTTGCTTTTGTTTATTTCCCCCTCTTCCCTCCCCCCCACCCCCACACCAAGATGAATTTCTGCATCACCAATTTTATTTCTGGTGATGCAGAAATGCATTCAGGATGAGCTAAGAAATTTCCTATTTGAGAATAATTGGAATAGTTCAGTTAAAAGATGTATCATATTTTCAAGCTATAGATTTTTGAATGATTATAGTGTTCAGTCATCTCATACAGAATTTTTTTTAATAACGTGATAAATCTACAAGTTTCTCATCAGACCAGAAAGGAAGAATTGAGAAGATTTCATTATCTTCTTTTAATTTATTATCTTAGAGATAATAACCATAGTATGATATTTTTATTTTATTTAAATAGATTTTACTGATTTTTTTACAGAGAGGAAGGGAGAAGGATAGTTAGAAACATCGATGAGAGAGAAACATCGATCAGCTGCCTCCTGCACACCCCACACTGGGGATGTGCCCACAACCAAGGTACATGCCCTTGACCGGAATCAAACCTGGGACCTTTCAGTTCGCAGGCTGATGCTCTATCCACTGAGCCAAACTGCTTAGGACTGATACTTTTAAATGATCATAGTTTTTAGCTCCAGTTGATTCTGATTTTTAAAATAAAACTGTGGTAATTAAGGGAGCAAAAATTCATATTTTATCATGCTTACTTTTTCTGTAAGCAGACAGATCTAAGGTGTGCAAGACATTTATTTAAAATTTTCTGATCTACCTAATGACCGAGAACAGTTAAAAGCACATCATGCTCTTTCCCAGTTAACACTGCAAGTTTATCTCCTTTGGGTTTTGGGTGTCTGTCACACTGGAAAAGGTGTACATGTCAGAAAAATGTAAAATAGAATTCCTTTATGCCTGTTAGGCCTGGCTCTTAAATAAAGTGGAACATATTGTCTTTCTTGGACTGAGTAAACCTGAGATATTGTGTTCTGTTTATTCTTTATTTTGTGTGTTGATTAAGGTGGCTTCTTTTTTTTTAATATATTTTATTGATTTTTTACAGAGAGGAAGGGAGAGGGAGAGTTAGAAACATCAATGAGAGAGAAACATCGATCAGCTGCTTCCTGCACGCCCCCTACTGGGGATGTGCCCGCAACCATAGTATATGCCCTTGCCCGGAATCAAACCTGGGACCTTTCAGTCTGCAGACTGACGCTCTATCCAATGAGCCAAACCAGTTTTGGCAAGGTGGCTTCTTTTTGTGTGTCACTTTTGGGTGATTTCCATTTCATGATCAGATATGTTTTTCTCTAGAGAAGCTAGTCTGCCCCGCTGAAATCAGTGTGGTGAGGTGCAAAGTACTCCTGTGTTCCCCTGAATAGATTTACTCTGCCATATGGCAGGTTAGTAAGTCCCCACGACAGATTTGTAATGGGAAAAGGGCTGTTCAGGAAAGGATGTGTGTGATCAGCAGATTTATAGATCAGAAAATGAAATCAAGAAAGAGTTTCCAGAGTGCCCTTTCCATTTGATGGCTCTCCAGGGAGAGAGTATGGAATGGTCTTAGTATTGTTCTACTTTGGCTTTTAGTTATTTTTTCTAACACAGGAGTTGACTTCATAAAGCTCCATGTTCTGGTGTTGTTTTGCTGTATTCCCAATCATAGAAGTATTCTCTGTAGGATTCGAAGTTGTGTTTTATGTGATCTCAGTGGCAATTAAAGTCCTCAAGACACATCAACCATCCTATTGGCTAAATGGGGACTTGCCAAGTTTTGAGTTACAAGAAGCTATTTAGATATGATTCAGTGAGTAATGAATCTTTCACAGGAAAGAAAACAAAAAGAGAAGCTGAATGAACTAAAGATATTATGTTCTGGTATATTTAAGTCTGTGCTATCTAATATTGCACTTACAGCTACATGTGGCTTTTTACATTTAAATTAATTAAAAGTAAATAAAGGTAAAAGTTCAATCCCTCAGTCTCACTATCCACATTTCAAGTGCTCAGTTGGCTGTACAGTATTGGACAGTGTAGATAAAGAACATTTCCACCTTGCAACAAGTTCTTTTGGGCACTGCTGGTCTAACTGGAAGATTTTGAGAAAAACAATTATTTCTTTGACTTCTATGAGGAGTTCTTCATTCTTATATAATTTACTAGATTTAGTGCAGCTGTTTTAAGGTTTCAATGTACAAATGATCATCTGTAGACCCTGTTTAAAATGAAGATTTTAGACCCCCTCCCCAGACTCTTGATTCATCAGATTTGGAGTCATGAGCAGAAATCTGTACATATAAGTACCCTAAGGAATTCTGATGCTCATAGGTGGTTTAGGAATTGACATCAATTGGCTGCTTCCTGCACACCCCGGACCAGGGCCCCAGCAGGGGAGGAGCCTGCAACCAAAGTTAGGAATCCAGGTGGGGACACGCTGGTCCACAAGCCGATGCTCTATCCATCCACTGAGACAAAGCAGCTAGAGCTGTCCCTTTCTTCATACAGTCAGAACCTTGATTAGTATTCCCTCCAGGACATCATCATTTTAGAAATGGTTTAGAATACAAGTTTCTTTCCCTCGTGACCAGTTGGGTACAATGTGAAATAAGGTAATGACTTTCCTAAGGAACACAAAATCAGCCTCACATAAAAATTAGTTAATACCCCAGAATTAAAACAGGCTTAGAAAATTTAAGGTTTTAAATCAGTGCTAGGCCCCTCCCCCCATCCTATCTAATAAAGAGGGAATATGCAAATTGCTGTCACACGGCCACAAAGATGGCGCCCATAGCCACAAGATGGCAACACTCAGTCCCCTCAGACCTGTGGAGTCCCCCAGTCCTTTCAGCCTCGCCAGGGGAGTGGCAGGTGTGTGATGCGGCCAGACCTGCCCTCAGCTGTCTAGGGCTGGCCCGAGGCACAGGCAAGCCTTGGATGATGGCTGCCCGGATGCCCAGCTGCCCATGTCTTTCTGAGGCTCAGGTAACCAGGGCCAGCCGAGGCTTGTGCTGCTGGAAGTGGCAGCAGCAGAGATGTGATGGGGCATCGCCTCCCACCCCTGAGGGCTCCTGGACTATGAGGGGGCAGGCCAGGCTGATGGATCCTCCCTGCTCCAGGGCATGAATTTTCATGCACCAGGCCTCTAGTATTTTATAATTTTTTGTTTTCAGGGGACTTAACTATCTTTCTGTAATTCTCATTCCAAACTAAATTTGCTTTACTTTTTTAAAAACTTACTTCCAAAAGAACCAATTTTGAATCAAAAACTAATAAGCATTGAGTTGAAAATGCCAGCTGCAAGCCTTTTTCTAGGAAAATATTTTGCTTAAAGCTTTTCTTTCTCTCTCTCTTTTGGGGGGCTCTGTTGTGCCAGGTTTAAAGAGTGGAGCCTTCTGTAAGACATGGATAGATGCAAACATGTAGGGCGTTTGCGGCTGGCCCAGGACCATTCCATCTTGAACCCTCAGAAGTGGTTCTGCAGGGAGTGCACCACCACTGAGTCCGTGTGGGCTTGTCTCAAATGCTCGCATGTGGCCTGCGGTCGCTACATTGAGGACCATGCCCTTAAACACTTTGAAGAGACTGGACACCCACTAGCCATGGAGGTCTGGGATCTCTATGTGTTCTGTTACCTGTGCAAGGACTACGTGCTCAATGATAACCCGGAGGGGGATCTGAAGCTGCTGAGAAGCGCCCTCCTGGCGGTCAGGGGCCAAAAGCAGGACCTGCTGGGGAGGCGAGGTCGGACTCTGCGGTCCATGGCCTCGGGAGAGGACACATCCCCCCCACCATGCACTCCTCAGGGACAGCCGCAGATGCTCACAGCTCTCTGGTACCGGCGCCAGCGCCTGCTGGCCAAGATGCTGCGGCTCTGGTTTGAGAAGAGCTCCCGCGGCCAGGCAAGACTGGAGGAGCAGCGGCGGGAGGAGGCTCTGGAGCGCAAGAAGGAGGCAGCGAGGCAGCGGCGGCTGGAGGTCAAGCGGCGGTTGCTGGAGGAGCTGGCCAGCGCCCCGCCACGCAAGAGCGCGCGCCTGCTGCTGCACACGCCCCGCGCCGCTGCCCAGCGCCCAGCCGCCCGGAGGCGCACACCCACCGGGGGCCGCCTCCCACGCCGGACACCAGCGGTGGCTCCAGGTGTCACTGGCCTGCGCAACCTGGGCAACACCTGTTACATGAACTCCATCCTGCAGGTGCTCAGCCACCTCCAAAAGTTCCGAGAGTGTTTCCTGAACCTCGACCCTTCCAAAACGGAACAACTCTTTAACAGAGCCACCAACAGGAAGGACCTACTCTCGGGCAGGCTGGCCAGCAGCTCAGCCACCGAGCTGTCGCCAAGGAACCACAGGGCTGAGTCTTGCGAACAGGATGGTCTCTTTTGGAATGGCGGCGCCTCCATCACCAAGAGCCTAGAACTCATCCAGAACAAGGAGCCCGGCTCAAAGCACATCTCCCTCTGCCATGAACTGCACACTCTTTTCCGAGTCATGTGGTCCGGGAAGTGGGCCCTGGTGTCACCCTTCGCCATGCTTCACTCCGTATGGAGTTTGATCCCTGCCTTCCGGGGTTATGACCAGCAGGACGCTCAGGAGTTTCTCTGTGAGCTGTTGCACAAAGTACAGCAAGAACTCGAGTCGGAGGGCACAACGCGCCGGATCCTCATCCCCTTCTCCCAGAGGAAGCTCACCAAACAGGTCTTAAAGGTGGTGAACACCATATTCCACGGGCAGCTACTCAGTCAGGTAAGGTGTGTGTCCATCCTCACCCCAACTCTACACATCACATTGGAGGGGAGCTTACATGTATAGCACTTGGGCTTCCCATTAGTGCCTCCTGCAGGCTGTTGAGTTAATGGGGTGTAACCAACAATGGCTATAATTATTCCTAATGGAGCATGGCCATCATACCTTTCATTGTACTATACACTGTGATGGCCTTGTTGGTAAACTTCCCTCTGGTCTCTTTCTGGGCAGATTTTCAGTGTAACTTGCTATATCACTTCATTTTCAATGAATGTCTTTACCCTTTAATAACAATATGGATAACGTAATAATCTCTTTATAATTAAGTATCCATGGTTGGCATGACATCTTCAATCAGTTTTAGGAAACTGAACAGTTTGCCTATAACCCTGGTTTCATGATATTTTGAAAGAATGTGTATTCCTACTAACTTGATATTCTTTACACACATGGAAGGGGAGTAGCTAGGAGGATGCCAAAGGCCTAACCAAGCCTCCCTCCTGTTCCCCATTACCTTTCAATTACTGAGTCTTTAGCCATGTACAGACAGAAGCAGTGATTCATAGATAAGGTTTTGTGAGAATATGCAGAAAGAGAATTTTATTGTGAGAATATGCAGAAAGGTAATTTTTAAAGTTAAAAAAGTGGGCACTTAAGAGATTCAAGTAAAACCTCTATACTTTGCTACTGAGGTATGTGTGTTGGCATTTAGGGTTTTAAAAGAATGATGTGTACGATGAGAAGAGAAAGTTTACTTAAGCATTTAGCATTAGAAAGGGAAGTACTTACGGGCATTACTTTATCCCTTGAAGGTCAAAGGTACATCTGGGAAGGTTATAAAGGTATATCTGAGGAGGTCTAATCACAAAGTACTTTGAGGTTCTCTGGTCACAGGAATCAATGTAGGGGTTCTACAAGAACCAGGGGCAAAGAGAGAGGCAAGTTAGGATTGCATGGAAGGAGCAAAGTGTGGAAGAAGAAGGAGTGTTGGGATAAGAAAAGCAGACAGGAATCTGCAAATTCTCCATCTCAAACTAATTCCTCGATAACTTGCAGTTTGTACCACAGCGTTGAGTTTGGTAGAGCTGCTTTGGGTGAGAAGAGAGAAAGGTGTAGGTAATAACTTCTGTGCCGGATGGCTTTCCAATTCCAGCTAGCATCACATAGTTAGAAATATATACAGAAGTAACATGCTCCACCTCTCTTAAAATTATATTTATTTAATATTACAAATAAAATATTTTTAAGACTGTATATTATATAGGCATCCTTAGGTTACATCGGACTCGACGTACGTCGTTTCGTAGTTACATCACCATCTCCTATTTATTTATTTGAAAAAAAAAGTTCTGTCATTTCAACGTATGTACATATGTGCTTTATGTTTATTATTTATTTACCACAAGTAAAGGTCAGGAATTGTTATCTTTAAGGTTTGTTTTTTTTTTACTGTTTCACTTCATTGCTGCTGTGTATATGCTCCACGTGAGTGAGATAGGTGCTTATGTAGGTGGGTTCCAACTTAGGGCGAAAATCGCATTACATTGCACTGTAGGAATGGCGCAACTGAGGGCCTACTGTACTTAGTTTGGATCAAGTTATGTGTCTTGTATAAACAAGCAAAAACATATGTGGGAAGAATGGAATTATATATAACCTGTAAGTCATTTTTTTCATTCTAGGTCACATGTATATCATGCAGTTACAAATCCAACACCATTGAGCCCTTTTGGGATCTGTCCCTGGAATTCCCTGAACGCTATCACTGCATAGAAAAGGGGTTTGTCCCTTTGAATCAGACAGAGTGCCTGCTCACTGAGATGCTGGCCAAGTTCACAGAGACAGAGGCCCTGGAAGGGAGAGTCTACGCTTGTGACCAGTGTAACAGTGAGTGCTGGGGTTGGAGGGAAGAGTGGGGGTGTGCAACTGGAATATCAGTTTAAGGTGCTTTTTTGCCCCTTTTAAGTCAAAAGTTAATACTATAATATTGAGTGGTTCTAAAGAATGTTTTAAAGATTTTTTCTTCACATTTTACTGAAAATAAGCATATGGACATTATATATTAAAAAACAAAACTTTCTGGCTGATATGGCTCAATTGGTTGGGCATGATCCTGTGCACCAAAAGGTTGCCAGTTCAATTTCCAGTCAGAACACATGCCTAGGTTGGAGCCTCGATCCCCGGGTAGGGTATCTGCAGAAGGCAGCTGATTGATGTGTCATTCTCATATCGATGTTTCTCTCTTTCACCCCCCACTTCTCCTTTCTTCTCTCTAAAAATCAATAAAAATATTTTTAAATAAACCTAGGAGTGGTGCCTCCTTTGACTTCTGATGATTGACATTAGCTATTATTTTGGGAGGCATTTGAACATATGGATCCTGAAATGGGGACTCTTAAGAATATGAATACTTCATAGTACTGCAGAGGTCCTCATGAAATTCATGATTACAGAATCTGACCGGTCTTATTTAAGTTCTGGTGGCATAGCCTGTTGGGGGGCTGTGGTATCAGAAAAGTGTACCTTTGTATTGAATTTGTATATTTAAAGTGTTAGGAGTGACGCTGCAGGTCTGCATAGTAAGATCAAGAAAGCAAATCGTAAGGTGCATTGCTCTCTGGAAATACATTCTACACTTGTTTCTTTACATGCTTGAAAGGTTGGCATTTTGGAGGCCGTCAAAAGGAAGTATTTATCATGGCATTAATTTAAAATGTTTAATTTTTAAAAATTCTCACCTAAGGATATGTTTTATTTATTGAGAGATAGGTAGGTAGGTAGGTAGATAGAGGGGAGGGGGAGAGAGAACCATCAATGTGAGAAACATTGCCTGCTGTACGCTCCTGACCAAGGATCAAACCTGCATCAAACCTGCAACTATTCTGATATACAGGACTATGCTCCAACCAACAGAGCTACCTAGTCAGGGTTTGTGGCTTTAATTTGAAAGTGGAACTCACCCTCGCCAGTTTGGCTTGGTGGATAGAGCATAAGCCTGGGGACCAAAGGGTCCCAGGTTTGATTCCAGACAAGGGCATGTACCTTGATTGCAGGCCTCTCTCCAGCCCGGGCCCTGTTCAGGGCTTGTGCACAAACAACCAGTTGATGAGTTTCTCTCACATCAATGTTTCTCTCTGTCTTTCCCTCTCTCTCTGACTCTCCCAAAAATCAACGGTGAAATATCCTCGGGTGAAGATTAACAGCAACAACAACAAAAGAAATGGAACCTGTTCCATGTGGTTACATGGGCATCTTATGCAGGTCCCCTTCTGTCTTGCCACACTAAAGTCAATACTCTGTTAACTCAGCATATACAGAGGAAATGCAGAGCAGATGTTTAGAAGCTCAAGTTTGGGTTTTTGGCATATAAGGATTTGGAAACTAAAATTAATGGATTGTGCAGAGATGTAAAAATCAACTTGCAGCCATATAATACATGTTTTGTGAACAAAAACCTTAATATATTATTTGCATATGGTTTACTAAAATAATAAATTGTGGGAAACCTGTTCTCTATGAAGAATTAGGACAAAAATCAAAAGTAATACTTGATGTTATTTTGCTATTTTAAAATAAAAATTGAAATGCTGAACTTAATTAACTGTAGATTCACCTGACCTGTTCCCCATTATATATAAAGGTGTTGACTTAAATTAGCTTATTAGAGCAGTCTTTGTTTTGGTTTTTAATAGTGATTCATAAGCCATTTACTTGTAAGGAGCAGCAAAGGGATGTTAACAGCTTTAATTTCATCATTTTGGACATAGATAAGGCAAGAAATACTTTTATTTATTTTTGCAAGAAAGAGTTATTTTTCTTTTTTCCAGATGTTCCAGTTTACCAGGATTTCTTTAGGCAAGTTCAAATAATAGCAGGGAAGGAAAGCTATGGTACAGGGATGAAATGAATTGATCTTTTGCTTGTGAATTTTCAAAACTATCAGCTTTCTACCTCTCTGCGTGGCCAGCTTAATCAAATAGAGACAGAACTGATCAATCTCAATTGAATCAGTAATTTCTTTTTCTTTGTGAATTTCATTTTAGGGAAACAAAGCCAGATTCTATATAGTCTTCATCTTAGCTCACACACTCCCTCTGCTGACAGTGGGTCCCAGGCAAAGCTGCAATAATTTTTAAAATCTGCTGGTGAATGGGAATATAAAATAAGGCCAGGCTCTGCTCTGAATTCTCTTTCTGTTCATGCCTCCACACGTCATGACCGCCAACCCTACTAAATGCAATGGCACACTCATTCTGCAGCAGTCTATTAGAGAAGCAACAGCTCCACATTATACTGTCATAAAAAGCTCCATGATACGTCATCTGCTTGTGATTTGCTTCCTTTCACAAGTGGTCTAGAGAGGACTTGGAATCAGATCCCAAGCTCTTCAGACACCAAGACCATGATATAAACAGTTCAGAGACAATCAGCAAGCAGCATACATGGACCACTAATTTTACATTCCCATCCATTCACCGATTTAACTAATAGCAGAGCAGTCATTGGTAAATAGTTATAGAGAAGGCTTCCAAAGGACATTAAGAGAACTTTATTTCCATTGTTTATTTGCTGTAATTTAAAAAATGCATATCCTAAAATTCAGTGGCTTTAGAAACAAAATTGAAGTCTGAACACTGACCCTGCTTTGGACTGAGTGAATTTGTCCAGCATGTTCAGCACTGTGCTTTTATCCAAGAAACACATTTCAGAAACTAGGTACAGCATAGAAATATAAAACCAGAAAAGGTTATTTTCTAAATATTTGTATATGCCACAAGCTTACCATGCTGGAGGGGGAAAATCTGTTTAAATAGTTTGTCCTTTAGTAATACTGTATTCTCTTACCTTTTTTCTAAGCCTGAAATACATGCAGCATACCCCATTTTACAGGAAAGCAAACTGAGATTCAAAATTTGAATAACTTGTCCAATAGCATACAACTTGCTGTGAACAGGAAATAGAATTAGGCCTTTCTGATGAAAACAAAAAGCTTTTAAGTTTTTATTATGGTACATCATAATTTAAGTTATAAGCACTTATTTACTAGTAAAGGCATAGGACCCTAACATGTGCCTCTGTGCATATTATTGCCAGTCATCTTGTATTATATTCCATTAATAAACCCATGACATCAGGAGTATACCATCCTAAACCCATACCAATTTTGGGAATTGCTGATGGCAAACATTTGAAAGTGGAAGTATCAGGATTAGGTGTAGTTGCAGGTAAGTCAGCTCAAATAACAATGAGAGGTAATTATCTTTTCTTCTGTTATATAATAAAGTCCAAAGGACCTTCAGGGGCTTGCATGGTTATTAGGGACCCAAGCTCCTACTGTCTTTCAGCTTTACTACCTTAGTTCAGAGCTTCATCCTCAAAATTACCTCACAGTCCAACGGCAATTACAACAGTTGTAAACAGTGGGAAGGACAAAGGATGCACCTTTCAACTGAGTCAGCCTTCTTTAAGCTGCCATCCCAAGAGTGCCACACAATCATTCCTTTTTTTTTTTTTTTACAATCATTCCTTTTATGTGGGCTAGAACTCCCATGGGCACAGCATGCAGACATGTGGGGCTGAGAAATGCAGTCCTACAGAGGGCCATAGAGCTGCCCCAAATAAAGTTGAGGTTCAAATACTAAGAAATAAGAAGAATGCATATTGAGTGGCAAGTCATTGTCTACCACAGCTAGGAAAGAATGAGATTCCTCACAGTTTGTCTTGTACCTTCCCAAACCATTTAGGCAAACGACGAAAATCCAATCCAAAACCCCTTGTTCTGAGTGAAGCTAGAAAGCAGTTAATGATCTACAGACTACCTCAGGTCCTCCGGCTGCACCTTAAAAGATTCAGGTGAGCTTGCTCTTGGGCATCCCACGTGGCTGTTAACTGTAGGAACAGCTGCTTCAAAGGCAAACGGTGAGGGCAAATGTCTTTGCTGTTGGGAGGGGACGGAGGTTCCTTGGGGGCCTTGTGCTTTCTGTGGAGATTAAATGAGTCATGCCCAGTGAGACAAGATGTTGGGGCCCAGCAGGACTGAGTTGCTGCTCTCATGGCCCTTTTTAAATGGCTAGCTTGCCCCAGGTGTCTATGCTTGAAGGTTTTCTAGCCTCACTTTGGCTTATATAGAGTCATCTTCAGAATAAAGTATGAGAGAATCTGTGAAAAAGGCAGGCAGTAAACTACAAAAGATTATTGCCTGAATTGCTAATTAGGGATCTGTAGTTTCAGAGTACCTCATGGAACATTCACCAGAAGTATATGTGGACATTAATTACTACTGTTCTATTAATGTGAAAACCAAAGCTGAAAGTTCAGTTTTCTCAGTTCCCAGTTCTACTTTCCTCTATCTATGATCACTTATGCCACCTTTTACTGATAAGAAGTTTATATCTATGTTCTAGGTGGTCTGGCCGTAATCATCGAGAGAAGATTGGGGTCCATGTCGTCTTTGACCAGGTATTAACCATGGAACCTTACTGCTGCAGGGACATGCTCTCCTCTCTTGACAAAGAGACCTTTGCCTATGATCTCTCCGCAGTGGTCATGCATCACGGGAAAGGGTTTGGCTCAGGACACTACACAGCCTATTGCTACAACACAGAGGGAGGTGCGTGCGCTTTACTCTGTAGGGTGGGGGACACGGAAAAGGGTGGTTTGTCCACATTTCATTGCTTTCCTTTTCATCTCTAGTGGGATATTACATACATTTAAATCCAGTTGGAAGAATTATGGAAGTTTAATTCATTTTTTTGGTAAATCACTAAATAACATCATGAGGTTATTCTGGAAATTAACAAGAACTGACACATGTAAAAGTGCTTATTAGCATGGTGTCTAGCACATTATGCTCAGTGTTAGAGGTTATCATTATTATTAATACTTCTGCTGCAGTCCTATTTCCTTTTGGGTTATGCAATTATATGATCCATCTAGCCTCATGGAGGTATTGCATGAATCTCACTAGCCTCGGCTTATAATAAAGTTGAGGGCATTTCCTGAATATTCACTGTATCTTTACTACATCCCTTACCATGGGAGGTGTGGGGGAACAAGGACCTCTCCCAAGCAGTTTTCAGTCCGTCCCGAGAGCAGAGCCTCCCATCTACTGCGCTGGGGCAGGTGTGCTGTAAGGTCTTTTCAGCAGTGTACGGATCTTGAACCCCTCAGCCCTTGGGGCATCCAGAGTGAGACTATGAACAAAAACTTTTTATTCCTTCTCAGTGTTCATCACTCCTATTTACATACCCCCTTTCATCCTCCTCCTTTTCCCATCTTTCCCTCAGTCTCCTAGCTGTCTTTGTGGAAGGTCGTAATGGGGGATGAAAAAGTCTGAATAATATAAGGATAAAAATTCTAGTCAGGTGATATTGTAAGCAGTATTGTGGTGGGGTTTGGTGGGGTTAGAGCTAGTGGTTACAGGGAAGCCTCTTGGTTCCATTTACTTGTCTCCCCTGCACTCCACACCACCACCACCAATAGTCAAGGGTTGGCTCTATTCACACTTCTCTGTCCCTTTCTTCATCTCCTGGTTTTGCCTGCTGATTAGAAATATAAGTTGGGTAGTCATTTACGCTTTCTTTCCTTTGGTTTCCTAGGTTTTTGGGTCCACTGCAATGACTCAAAGCTGAATGTATGCAATGTCGAGGAAGTGTGCAAAACTCAAGCCTACATCCTTTTTTACACTCAAAGAACAGTTCAGGGCAATGCAAAAATCTCTGAAACCCACCTCCAAGCTCAGGTGCAGCCCAGCAACAATGAGGGCAGACCACGGACCTTCCCCTGAATGGGAGGCACATCACAGACTGGCTTGCTTTTAAACTATTAGTGTCCGTACATCTTTCCTGATAGGAAATGAGGTTTTACTGCAGGAACAGGTTACTGGGTTTGCCTTACTGGGTCTAGAGCAGAGGTACCAGGTGACTCATATACTGTCATAAAATATGTAGTCACTTTGTTTTGAATGGATTTGGGAAGGCCCTCCTTTGATAAAACAAATCAAAAGTAGTAAGTTGTATGAAGCTTCATCAGTTACTTCTGAATATAGAGGGATCGGGGTAGAGCAAAGAGGGAGTAAGCTGATCATATCCAGCCAGGAGAGCAGCCATGTTTTTCCATTATGCGATTCCTCTGCTAATCAGGGCCTCCTTGCAGCACCAGAAGAATCCTCAAGCAGCCCAGGTAAAAGCACATGGTGGAGGGGAGAGGCAGGTACGGCCCCGCTGAGCTAGCAGCTTTCCTGATGAGGGACTGGTTCTGAGGCAGCAGGTGAAGTCTAAGGAATTGTTCCTACAAAGGAAGTAATCTTCAGGGGTTGAAAACTTGGACTTACTTAGGGGGAGGAGAGGGTAAAGAGTGGGATGAAATGCATGTAGGAGCAGATTTCCCCATGCAAAATGGGAGGTTTTTCACGTGTCATACCTTCCCTGGGGCTTCTGAGACTGGCGTGAACATTCCTTCATTCTAAAGGAGAGGTTCATGTATGGAAGCAGTAAACTGGCAGGTGACATGTAACTCATAGCCTAAGGACACTCCTGGTTACTCAGTTTGGTAGTGAATCCCTGGTTCAGGTCAAGGTCTAGGGTTTAGTTTAAATTGGTCTTTATTTAGGTCAACTGTCTGAGGCTTTCTCAGGACTCGGTTGAGGGTGGGTGGGAATAGCAGTGGCCCAGGGCTTATCTGAATGCCTGTCACCTGATCTCACCTGGTGCAACATGTAGCTTTTCTTAGCTCACAGCTTCTTTCTTGTTCCTGGAGGGTTAGAACATTATTGTTCACCTCAAGTTTTGGGAACTTTTGCTTTCCAAGGTCTTCGGGAAGCTGTCCCTCATATGACTGAACAGTTTACTACTGGTAGCTCTGGCTTGTTTCTTCCCAAATCTGATCATCCCTACTGTTTCTTTACCCAGCCACAAAGTCCACCAGAGAAAGCAAGAGCACCCTGTCCTTTACTGCAGTGCTAGCAAAATAGACCTTTTACACGGGGTCAGTTTCTAAGTGGAATAAAGTAGCCCAGATGGAGATCTTTCTCCTCATCAGGCACCACTGAACTTCCCTTCTTAATCCTTCACTTAAGATTCGCCAGTACAAGTGATTGCAAACCGAAACCCTTGTTCTGGGATTGCTGTAGGCTGCTTCAGCTTGTCATATGAATGCTCATTTTTGACTGAGTATGTTATATAAACATTTCAATTCAGGTAGAAGTAGAGTTGTCACTTAAAGGGAGTAGATATGGAAGGGAGTTTGGAGAGGGATGGGGAGTTGAGAAGAGGGTAACAAATAAAGGTCGTAGCTTTAGTGCTATTGATGAGTCACATTCTGGAGCACTTGTTTTTTACCTCTTTTGAGATTAACTCTCCCCTACGACTTGCCATACAGCACTGAAACATGGAGGGAATTCAGAAAGAAAATGCTCACCCTGCTAAGAAAGGGAGAGTTCCTATATTTTAAATTACACTTGCTTTTTCCAACACTGTGAGGTTTCTGTAATATTTAGCTTTTATTTAGAAGCGATAGCGTATGGCATTTTTTATGCTATTTGGTTTATATTGTCTGCTACAGGCTTCTTTGTATAAGCTTGGCCTGGGCTCACCTTCTCCTGGACACTGTTTTAAAGTGTCACAGCTGCATATGCTGCCAGAGGCTCTGATGTGAAGCTATACTCTCCAGATCATTTTAAGTCAAAATGATTGGTGATGACTTTTTGTGGCAACAGAAAAGCCCATTAACTAAAAACAATCCGGGAGAGTAGGAAGAAAAGGAAAATATAAATTGTGCCTCATCTTTCATTGAATGCTGTATTTATTATTCTAGAAAAAGATAACTTACAAATGGAGAAGAACTAATAGAGCATCTACTTCATCCCTCAGGCTATTCAGGGGGAAATATTTGAGGGGGAAAAATTAACATTTAATGGAAAATTAAAAGATCTTCAAATTTAATTTTTAGAAATAGTTTTATACCAAATAATATAAGGCATATTAAGCAGATTAAAACTGTATAATAAGGGCTTACCTTACCTGAACACCCCTGTATCAAATTAACAAAATTGTTCAAAATGAGTTGGAATAGACACCAATATCAGAATCCTCACTGAGCTGCACATTCCTGAAGGTGCCCCTGCAGTCACAGACTCCTCAGGTACCCAGAGGCAGCAACACTAGACGCTGTTAAGAAGTTAGTATTTATGAAGATTTTTATTCAAGTTCCCTGCTACAAAAGTCAACAGCTGTTGTGAGGAAATTGTCCCTTTGCCTTTTAATGTATTTACATATTGGAAGTAGATGAATTTCTTAGTTGCATCTTACTTTACATTGAAACATTCTAAAAGAGAAGAAAATAAGAACCAGGTAGAAGTTGACTAGATGCTGCCAAATCAAACCCAACGTTTCTTAACTGAACCGTCCAGACCTGCTTCTCCCCCAGATAAGTAGTTAGTATCTGTTCCAAGAGCCCTTAGCGGTTGGCTGGTGTGTTTACTTTCTGTTGTAGCCAGCCAAGATGAACGCATCCTGGCCCTCAGAAAGGGTTTTTACCTCAGTCTAGTTTGACCTTCATACTTGTGGTTGCCTCGGAGATGAGCATTCATACTAGCGTAAAAAAGATTAGGAATGCCCTCAACAGCTAGAAACTGAAGCTCTTATTAAATGGTGGGCAGAGCTCTTGCCAGCTTTGATCCAGCCCCTCTCAGACTGAGGGGGGCAGTGCCACACCATAAGGAATTTCCAGATGTCTCTAAGTGTTAAGAATAAAATTGGAAACTGTAGAAGTGTTAATGTGTCCTATGGACTCAATAGCAGAGTTTATTTTTGTTTGTAATGACAAGGCTTCCAGTAAGTGAGCGTCTGAGTTCCCTTCTCTGGCTTACAGTGCTATCCTGTAATGGGGTGGGTTGGCTGGCAGTGGGGCATGGCCCTAGAGGCCCCCGCATAAGCCTGAGAGAGGTCGACAGTAGTGCAGAAGGAAAACTTGGTCCGGTGTGGAGGGTGGGATGTGGGTGGGCAGGTAGGGAAGGAGAAATGGAGTTTGTTTTCTTACTGATAAAGCTTTGTGAACTAATTTTATATAATTCATAAAATTTGGTGCCTTGTACCCAATTATGGTTTGCATGGGATTGAAAAGATTAAGGGAAAGGAATCCTTGTCAAGTGGCATATTGGTCTGTATAGTGTAAAGGACATTTGGTATCAGACTTTTAAAAAGTGTTTCATGTCTCATGTGTGAAAGAAAATTGTTCTTACCAGCAAGATCTGAAATTTTACTATAATGTCCAAAATATTGGTGATTATTCATGAAATGTCTGCTTTTGAAGGCAGACTATGTATCCCATTTTTTTTCACCACCCCTTTTATGTTCAAAATATTAAATCAAGCCTGTTCAATCAGGCAGGGAGGGCAACCCCTTCTTAACCACATACTCTTCCTCTATCTCGATTATATCTTATAAGCGAAAGGTTGCTTTTCCAGCTGGTTGGGAGAGCACAAATGTTCAGAAAAGGCCTTTTTGTTTTTCTAATGCTGGGTAACTTATGGTAGGAGTCAAACAAAAAATGGGTCCCTTGAAGTACTACCTTCATTCTCTTCCATAAAATTTCAGAAAGCAGTGTAGAACACATCCCCTGTATGTGTACCTTTGCTTCAGATTGTAAGGTAAGCCAGTGCACTGTGTTAATTTGCTAAAGAGAAGGCTCAAAGAACCTGCCACAGCCCTCTTTCCTAGCAGCTGCCAACTGAGATGGTGCTGAGTGGTTGTGGAAGGTGAGACCCAATCTGCTCACCTTTGAGCTGTGTGCAGCATGTTCTTTTACTCTGCCCTTAAGGTTTCCACTGAGCTCATGAGACTTCACCAAAGGGTGTTTAAAAAGCTCACCACTCAAAGCACATTTAATAATTGGGTGTCTCTGGCTTAATTAGGTGAGGAGGTTCTGTCTTTGGAATAAAACCTCCTATGGCCACTTATTTTTTTACTAGGTAACTATGTATCTCCCTGGTGACTCAGATTCTTTCAAGTCAGCACCTTCCAAATATGGCTGAGTTTAGTTTATATCTTTTCACATTTAAGTTAACCATTCTCCTGGTCTAAGTCTTCAACTTTAACCATTGTGTACTCATTCAGTCCACACATTGCCCAAAGTACACCATAGCTAGTATAGCATTGAGATGAATGGTCATTTTTGCACTCTTTCCATACTTATTCTACTGGCAGTTTCCATTTAAAATCTAAGTAGGTAGTGTAAGGAGATTTTCATAGTACTGTGTGTTTTAGCCAGGGCTGAAAACTAACTGGGTGTAAAACTGATTTCCTTTGGGGAGAATGCTGTGTGTTGGAAGGGTGAAAACAGCACTTTCATTCATAGAATGATTACTCATCACGATTTTTGAAATTGTAAATTTGGTAGCTTTATTTGCTAGTCTCATCACTTTGAAGAATTAAGCCAGTTTAAATCAAACTTTACCTTACTAGCATAAGGCTTTATAAACCAACCAACAGTGAACACTATTACTTGAAGCTAAAATATTAATTTTTAAAAATAAGTTTAACTACAATTGACATACAATATAAAACATTAAATAGAGTGAAATTTCAATGCTTTTGAAAGCTACCATATCTTAATTTTACTGGGTTTTGATTTTTTTAAAAATATATTTTATTGACTTTTTACAGAAAGGGGAGAGAGTTAGAAACATCGATGAGCCGAAACCGGTTTGGCTCAGTGGATAGAGCGTCGGCCTGGGGACTGAAAGGTCCCAGGTTCGATTCCGGTCAAGGGCATGTACATTGGTTGCGGGCACATCCCCAGTAGAGGGCGTGCAGGAGGCAGCTGATGAATGTCTTTCTCTCATCGATGTTTCTGGCTTTCTATTCCTTTCCCTTTCTCTCTGTGAAAAATCAATAAAATATATTAAGAAAAGAAACATTGATAAGAGAGAAACATCAATCAGCTGCCTCCTACTCACCCCCTCCAGGGGATTTGCCCACAACCAAGGTACATGCCCTTGACTAGCATTGAACCTGGGTCCACAGGCTGACGCTCTATCCACTGAGCCAAACCAGTTAGGGCGGGTTTTTATTTTTATAATTGATTTCAGAGAGAGGAAGGGAGAGGGAGAGATAGAAACATCAATGATGAGAATCATTGGTCTGCTGCCTCCTTCATGTCCCCTACAATGGGGATTGAGCCTGAAAACTGAACACGTGCCCTGACCGGGAATCAACCTGTGACCTCCTGACTCGACCACTGAACCACACCAGTCTGGCTAGGTTTTGATTTTTAACTTTGAAAGCATTTATGAAACAGAATTGTTCACAATTATGAGATCTGGTAGCAGACTTCAAAGATGTAAGTTTCCCTGTTATAAAGAACAGGAGGTGCTCATACTGGTCTTAGCAGGTGGCAAGGAGCTTAGGCCTATGCTGTGGCTAAAAGTTTCCTTTCTTGTTACCATTTTGGGGTTGACAGCTTCAAACTTAAACCTTGCTCTCATATATGTGACCCTTCCTCATCTTAACAGCTGGTAAGATACAAATCTATCAAATCCTTTGTTGGTCCCACTGTAGACACTTAAAGGTTCATGGTTTCATGTTAAGCCAGCCACAGCCTGAATTCACAGGCTCAAAATCCCTCCTTTTAACCAATAAGACCTATTAATACAAGGGAATAGTGCTTTTTTAAAGATATATTAAAAATCTAATTCTCAAACAGCTTTCTTAATGAGATTTATGCCAACAGGGTCAAGAGGAATTATTTTGTCTTATTTACTTTTGGTGAACAGGTTGCTAGAGATAACATCTGTCAACCGTAACAGTTAGACTACTGTGGTACATTTACGCTGACCCTCCTTTCCTATTCATGTCCCTTATCCCACACCAGTTCCATTAAGAGACGTGGCACAGAAAGCAGTATTTTTTTAAATGCCTAGTAAAGTAAATCAACTAAGAAAATGTTGTCAAGGGGAACATGCCACTATCTCCACATCTCTCCTACAGGAGTCTTTCCAGGCCAGTTCATAACATATCCCATTTCCAAAGAACTCTAAGCTCCTGGACAGCGACACTACTGAGTTTCAGTGTCATAAAACATCTATTTCCTTGTGAAGGAAGCAGTTTTCTCAAGTAGACAAATCCTCCCTTCAGAGCCCATAGCTCAGGCTTAGTTAACACCTAGCCTCCACCTGCCGATCACTGTCCTTTCTCCCAATAAATCCCATTCTCTACAGCAACAATGCTTCCTTAGTGCCTGGAAAACCCACCTGGAGCATTAACATGCTATGCAACACTGAAAGGATTCTTCCCCTAGTAATGTTCACAAATGGAAATTCCTCAGTAAGCTTCATGTTATGTTAACATCAATGAATGGTGGCTACAGTTTCCATTTCTTTTTTTCTTTTAATATGAAGCAAGCCACCTCTGCCACAACCGTGTTTGGGTTTGTTCCTATCTTGTGTGTGAAATATAAATTATGTTTTTATGATTTTTGTAACTCAACTTTTTACACCTTGTTTTTGTAAGCTGAAGTTTCTTATTAAAAGAACAGAAAATGGCTTTGTGTGCAGTCTTTATTTCAGATAATTGTTAAAGTACTAATAGGTTATTCCTCAAGAAAGAGCACAAATCACTCTCTACCGAAACTTAGGCATTATGTACAGAACTTTACCAAACAGAGGACAATACTTTAGCTGAAGCCTGACTGCTGACCAAAGAATGAATTCTAAGTAGACTCTTTGAAGGAAAGCAGGCAGGGAAGGGACGGTAGCCATCTGTATCAAACTTCAGCTGCTATCAAGGAAAGTCTTGTGACGGTCACAGATTGGAGGCTCTGTGTTTGGAAGGTTCAAGTACATCTCTGCAATCAGACAACAGAACAGCAGGTGGCATGTAAAAGCACTGCAGAGAAATGGGTACTCAAATTCCTTCTAACGGGGAAACGTAACTAGGAAGGTGCCACAGGTTTTACATCAAGTCTCCTACATTTTGTGAATAGTTGATAAAATTATTGCTTCTCCCTGCCTCTAGGACTCTTATGACACACAAGACAGTTACCTGCTTACCTATTTGGCTACACCCCTGGCTGAGGTGCCATTAAGTCAATGTCACTCAAGTTCCTGGCTAGCCAAACTCCTGCAGCGAAAAGTCCCAAATTGAGGATCAAGTTCCTGGAAAAAGAGTTATTCTATTAACCTTGTGGTCAGGGTTACTTATCTTTGGTTAACCAAAGATACTGGGGGGAAGGCTTCCCACCGCCGCCACCCTGGAAAAACCTCCCCGAGGCAAAACACTTCTAGCTCGCAGGGGCGTTGATCATTACACGGTAGCCTGCCTGTTCAAGGACCCACACAGTTATTTTGACTTAGTGTCTGTCTAATAGGAGAGAGGTCAAATGCCAAGACCAATGAAACGCTCATCTAGGGCCGAAAAGCCCGTCTGCGTGCTGGCGGCGACTCCTCCCGGGCCCACTCCACCCCGCCGCACCTCGATCAGGGCAACTGAAAGCATCGCTTCCGCCGCACCGGGACTCCCGGGAGGTCAGTGCCCTCGGCAAACCACGGCCAGTCACGAGAAGGCCAAATGCCAGCAGTCCAACACCCGGAGGCGCAGCCTGGGCGAGGGCAAGCCGCAGGTGGGGTACCCGGGCGCGGAGGGGAGGGGCTCAGGGGCCAGGCTTCGGGCTCCGTTACCTCCGGAAATCATTCCTATCGGTGGCGAAGCGGTAGACGCCCCGGAGCCAGTCTCCCACGTTGTCTGGGATTTCGGGGGCTTCGTTTGCCGAGCCGCCAGCGTTCACCCCGACCCCGCTGGAAGCCATAGCAGCCGCTCCACGCTCCGCAAGGTCTGACCACGCACGCCGCCCGCGCACGGGGGTGACGCAACTTCCGGCGCCGCACTTCCGCCGGCCGCCGACGGACGGAGGGCGCCGCAGCCGGAGCGAGTCCCGCGCGCTCGAGAGGTGGGACCCGGGCTGAGCGCCCACGTGCTCTGCGAGGGGAGGAGCGGGCTCGGCCCTGCGCTTCCAGGTCCGGCCTCACCTCCCGCGCCCCGCAGGCCTTCGGCTCGCCCAGCCGTCACGTCACACGTGGCCTCTGAGCGATCACCTCATTGGCTCAGGAGGACGCTGGGATCCAGGGGCCCCGACCTGTGAGGTCGGAGGGGGGGCTGGTTCGGCGGGGGCGGCGTAGCTTCGGGCCACGGGGCTTCCTAAGAAAGGCTCCATCACAAGTCACAGAATGCGCGGGCTGCAGAGGAAGTGCTCAGTGTGTCAGCCCGGCGCCTGGCCAGGCGTATCCCCGACTGCGGCCCGGCTGGGATTCTCACAGGGACCGGAGTCCCGGCCTCGGCCTCACAGCTCATCCCTCCCCCCGACTCCCCTGCTTGGGGCCGCGCCACCACAAACGGTGCAGAGCTTCCTGGAGGCGGCACTGTCACAGCCTGGGGCGTCTCGGAG
>PVJN01002920.1:0-108832 GCA_004026805.1 Lasiurus borealis | reverse complement strand
TATGTCTAAATGAGTGAAAGAAACTCAAAATAACAATATCATCATCATTCTAGTGATCTAGTTTCAAGGATGCTGCCTAAGAAATGACATATCTGGATAGTGAGAAATGTCTGTTTTCTGGGTCATGCTGTTTTTCAGAACTCTATCAATGTGAGTCTTGTAGCTCCTTGAGTATCTGGCCAATCCCATGTAGGTATGAAGGGCACAAAAGGAAGAGTGATTTGACAATAATTTAAAGGCAAAAATAGAACTGGTGGCCATTTTTAGGTGGCACTGCTAGCTCTGGTATATTCCAGGTCCCAGAGAAGAGGGGTATCTTTCAAAGAAAAGCACTCCCAACCCTCCAAAGAGGATGAGAGGCCTACTTATCTAAGTTGATTTTGGAAAATTTGAACTATTAATTTATTGTTTCAAAGCCCCAAATATTTTTCGTATATATAATAGAAATAACAGTCCAGCTGGCATGGTTAACCATTGATCTATAAGCTCGGAGGTCACGGATCAATATCTGGACAGAGCATATGGTCCAGTTGTGGGCTTGATGCCCAGTGAGGGGCATGCAAAAGGCAGCTGATCATTGATTCACTCTCATTATTGATGTTTCCCTTTCTCCTCTTCTCTGAAATCAATAAAACTACATTTAAAAAATAGAAATAACATTTACCTAGGAGATTTGCTGAGAAGAAGAAATGAGAAAATGTATTAAATACTATCCTGGACACCTCAGGGAATGTTGAAGAGATGGTTTCAGCCCGATCCCCACAGGCCAGGTGAAGGGACTCCACTGTACACGAATCTGTGCACTGGGCCTCTAGTACAGTATTAATATGGATGCAGGCTTCCTCAGAAAAAAATAATAATAATGGTTATTTTTTCATGTTACTTTGGTCCAATCCAAAGTAAGATTTGGGGAAACTCCAAGGCAAGGGAAAGAAAGGATACTATGTGGTAAATTGCAGGAATCACTCAGAGTTATGTGTAAAAAGTCCAATAAGATATCTGGAATTTTGCTCACATTGTTGGAATCCAAGTGATGCTACATCCTGAGAAACACAAAGTCCATAAATTATAAGATTGTAGTTACTACAATAATATATTTTGTTGTAGCTCTTCCCTTTTGGCCAACATGTTATTTTTTCTTTATTTTGGAGAACTTGCTTAGCTGCATTTTCACAAATTGGGGATTCATATTTTGGCCTCAGGATAGCACATTAGCTGTTCATAGGAGATAAGCGTACCAGTTGCTTATAGGAGACAGATTGTATCGTTTTTAAAAGAAATACCATGGTGATATCACCAAAATATAAAATAAAATGATTTGAAAAACTACATTAGAGTACAACAGTAAGTGAGCAATTGCAAACTTTGAACAGCTATATTGTGCTGCCTGAGAGGCTAATTATTACCAGTCTCACAGGAATGTATAATCATTACCCACAAGACTTTATCTGCTATTCATCTTTCTTGTGTGTGTGTGTGTGTGTGTGTGTGTGTTATATGGACATATATGTATGTATGCATGTATCTGTATGCCTATGCATATGTGTGTGTGTTTGCATGTATGTATGTATATAAATACACACACAAAAATAACTACATGAAATAGCATCATAGACACTGTCATTTCTTTTAATATATTTTATTGATTTTTTTTTTTTACAGAGAGGAAGGGAGAGGGACAGAAAGTCAGAAACATCGATGAGAAAGAGACATCGATCAGCCACTTCCTGCACGCCCCCCCCCCCCCACTGGAGTTGTGCCTACAATCAAGGTACATGCTCCCGACCGGAATCGAACCTGGGACCTTTCAGTCCACAGGCCGACGCTCTATCCACTGAGCCAAACCAGTCTCGGCGACACTGTCATTTTTGAGTAACAACAAAATTGACATTTCCTTGGCCTTATTTCTGTTTCTTAGGATTCAAACAACTCACAATAAAATGTTGTCAGAATACGTTAGATGAATGTGGCCCTATTGTGTCTGTAAAATATGGTGTCAGGAAAAAACGTTGGCAAACGTGTGTAGCTCATTAGTTCAAGCAGCTAAGTTACTATTTTATTTATTAATGACTTCATCGTGTTTTGTTTTTCACTTATTTTATTTAAAATTGGCCCGATAATACATGAAAAGTTATTAACTCCCTCTCTTAGCTATCTTGGATATCTTATTCTAGGATGCCAATGCACACTGACTTACTCTATCTGCTTAAAGGTACATAATATAAAATTGTATAGTTTCCTTTCAGAAAATATAACTTACTTTGTCTGAAAAGTTTGGAAAGATGCCTGCTTCTCTAGACTAACTTATTTCATAGCAAGATTGTGGGAACAGAAACTGAAACATACATGCATTTTCTGGCAACCTTCCATGAAGGTACGCACCTTCTGGTAATGCATGATTGGCACACCTTCTCAGGATGACAGCCAATGGCCACAGAGGCTACATTCCTTATATGTGTTAATTGTATTATGATTGAGGCGAAGTCCAAATGATGTAAGGGAGGAAGAAATTTTCATTTACTCTCAAGTTTCCCATCAAAGGTATTGACATACATTTGTGTCCTTGGATCAGAGAAAGAGAGTGTGCTGGGAAAACTTGTATGGAGCACATGTTAAAAATGAAAGTATAGAATGCCACATCTCCAATATATGAACAAAATTAGATAATTGAGAATATCTTTTCAAATTCATAGAAACACTATGATTCTCTTGATAATTGGTCTCTCAAATGTCATGTACAGATTTTGTGTTTTTTTTCCCCTCTCACTCCTTAATTGCTTTGAATAAGCAACATGATATTCACTGCCTTTACCTAATAAAGATAATGAACCAAAGTAAAATGCAAATGAAAACAGCCAAACAATGGTGAGCCATCTAAATGCTCGATTTGCTTGACTTAAACCTGCTGCTGCTATAGAAGCAGCTATTAGCACAGTGACAGATGGTTGCAAACCAATTGGCTCTTTCAGTCTCTCTTTCCCTCCCCTTTCTCTTCCTCCTCTTTTTCTACATCCACACCTATGACAAAAGCATTGTGCTTGGAAGTGTTCATTTTATGTGAGCACTATGTTAATAACATCAAAACTCATCACAGCTGGACATTTTATTGGCTGTGAACATCCAAAAAAGTTAATGTGGCCTTTGAACATTGACTGTTTCTATTTGTCATAATATAGGCTTTTGTATCTATTACAATAAATCACAACAAATGTGTATTGACATTTTACAACTGCTATACTTTTTTTCCCCCTCTCTCTAGGACCTTAATCAATGGAAAAGGAAAATAAGTGATTTTTACCCAATAAAAGATAATGTTCCTTTCTCAATTATTCCTCCTCCATCAATAGAATAAAAACAACAATAATATGAACCCTAAAACTTATATTTAATAACTCGGAAAATTCTATACACAATTGGATCACTCATTCAACCTTCCCTTGGCCTCTGCCGATGTTACACATGTCTGCTTTTATTTCTTAGGCGGGGCATGGTTATAAAATTTTTTCATAGTTTTCACATTGTAATATATTATCACAATTTATTTTCTCAAAGTCTAAGGTTATAATCTAGGTGGAAAATCTATGTGCAGGAAAATTGTTGACACTATGGTTATTAGTTTTCTGTTGCTGCTGAAACCACACACATTTGTTGACTTACAATAACACAAATTTATGATCTGAAAGGGTGAGAGGTCGGATATCCAAAATGAATATCCAGAATAGGTCTCAGAGGGCTCAGATAAATGTGTTCACAGGCAGTGTTTGTGTTCTTTCTGGAGGTTGTAGGAGAGAACTCATCCCCTTGCTTGTCCAGTTGATAGAGTCTGCTTGCTATTTCTTGACTCATGGCCCTCTTTCCATCTTCAAAAGCCAGAAATGGCGAGTTGATTTTTCTCACCTTGCATTTCTCTGATACATACTCCTTTGTATTCCTTTTACAAATTTATAGGCCCCTTCTGATTACATAAACCACTCAGAAAATTCAGTATAATATCCCCAATCCAAGGTCAGGTGATTAACAATTCACATGCCATCTGTTACCTTAATTCCTGTTTGCCATATAGGTTCTGAGGATAAGGGCATAGATATCTTTAGAGGGGCATTATTCTGCTAACCACTCTGGGTAAGGGGGGAAAACTTGTATCCACACATACATACAAATTCTCTGTGTATTTAAATATATAAATACAACATGTTGAAGGGTCCTCAGTGGGAATTCCTACATGGCAACGACTGCGGATCTGAAATCACAATCTCATGTAAGTGCATCAACCCTCGTTTCTTAATATATTTTCTACAGGTGATCATCACAATTATATTGTAAATTAGCAAAATAGATTTGCTACATTTTGTCAACACAGCATGATTTATAAATTGTTAAGTGCTTTGGTTTTCTACCACCGAATTAAAGACTCTCTAATTCTTAGGCATTAAAGGCAAATCTCCATTTCCAGGACCTCCATTGGGTTTTCTTTCTCTTATAATTTAAGCGTGTTCATCATCTTTGTGCTCTTTGAACATTAGCCATATGCAAACACCTTGCTCAGGATGGCATGTGAGAAGATGTTGCTGTAAGAGGGTACAATTCTCCTCACACACAGGCATTTCCTGCCTACCCACAGAATAGCCTATGTTGTTCAGATCTACATAGTCCCAGTAGATTTAGAAATGCATCTTTTGTTTAATAAAGCTTTTCTAAAACATTCCAGGAGCTATATAAATCTAGCTTTTTTTTCTTGTATATTTTACTTAGAAGCCAGTTATGCAGGATTTCCTTAGGCAATCAGGTCAAACTCACACTCTGACTTGATCCTCTATCCTCTATTCTCCTTTCCTTCCTTTCTGACTTGTGTCCTCATACTTTTTCACATGAATATACTTCTCAGGGATTGCCTCTGGAATCTCAATTTATAGTAATAACCTTGCATTCTACTTCTCTCTCTTTTTTAAAATCTTCACACAAGGATATGCTGAGAGAGAGAGAGAGAGAGAGAGAGAGAGAGAGAGAGAGAGATGTGATAGAGAAATATCAATAGGTTGACTCACCAATGTGCTCCAACTGGAGATTGAATCCACAACCTGGGTATACGCCCTCATGGAGAATCAAATCAGTGACCCTTGGGTGCCTGGATAACTTTCTAATCACCAAACTACACCAGCCAGGGCTTCTCAGTATTTTCAAATTGTCTGCCATATGGATGGCATACATGGCTCTGAATAATTTGTCATTTTATGATCAAGCGATAGTACAACTTCATGAGTATTTTCCCTACATGCCAAACGTTCTGTCTAATATTTATTCTGTTCCACTTCCTATGTTGCTCCCCATTCCCCCCTTTTTTTGACTTAACACCATTGAATCCTTCAAGAGTGAACTCCTTATTTCCTCGTTCTCCGAAAAGCATCCTTACCAATTCCTAAACTTCAAGTTGAAAACGTGCTTCCTTACATGTCTCTCATGGTGACTCTGCACATACCATTGATTGTATTGTAGTAAACTCCATGTTTCCCACTAAAAGCAGCACAATATAGTAACTAAGAGAATTGAATCTCAAGTCAGACTGTTTTAAATTCCAGTTTAGCCACTTACCAGCAATGTAAATTGAATAAAATGATTAACCCTTTTTGTGTCACAGTGGTCTCAGTTTTAGGTGGGAATTATAATTGTTTCTATCTAGTAAAATCACTGTATTGGATTAAATTAATAATTCTATGTAGCATGCTTAGAGCAGTAATAAACATGTGACATGTTAAAGTGTAATAGGGAGAGTAAAGAAAAATAAATAAGTGCAAATGTACAAAGAATGCTTGGGGAGATGAATGGAGTAATTGCAACTTAATACACGGTAGTTGGGGTAAGCATGACTAAAATAGGACTTTGAGTAATACTTGAGCAGTTATGTAATAAGCCATGCTGTTATATGATGAAAATCATTTTAGGCAGAGGGAATAGCTAGTTACATTCACCAGGTAAGAGCTTTCCTGACATGTTCTGAAAGTAGCAAGAAGGCAAGTATGGCTGGAATCAATGAACAGGCAAAGCTAAAAGTGTAATGTTGCCCAGATCATACTGAATCATGTATGTCATTTTAGGGAAGTTAGCTTCTACTCTTGGATAAATGGAGGAGCCAATGAAAAAATTGAGCAGAGCAGGGGAACAGATCTGATTACAATTGAAAAAGATCACTGTAACCTGGCTGGTGTGGCTCAGTGTTTGAGTATTGACACAGGAACCAAGAGGTCACCAATCCATTTTTGGAGTTGTGGGCTCAAGCTCTGGTAGGGGGTGTGCAGCAGGCAGCCAATCGATGAAGTTTCTCTCTCAGTCTGCAATTATAATTCTATTCCTTTCCCTTCTTCTCGCTCTAAAAATCAATAAAAACGTATTTTGTTGTGAGTGCAGTGTAGGTGGGGGCAGATGCCGAAGCAGGACAGTTGATTAGAGAGGCATGTGCAATCATCCAGGCCACCCAGGAAGGCGGCTGTGACCAGGACCCAACTTTGAAGAGAACAAGGTATGAAGAGTTTGGATTCTGGAATTATTATAAAAGTTGAATGAACAGAATTTCCTGACCAATTGAATATAGATTATGAGAGAATTCATGGATAAATTTTGGGTTTTTGTTTTATTTTTAACTGAGAAATTTGAGGAAATGGAATTTCTGTCATATAAATGAAGAGGACTGTGAGTGGAGCAGATTTGGGGGGAAAAAGGGTAAGCTCATGAATACAGATTTGGCCATATTAGATATGAGAATGGAGATATAATCTTGAAGTACAGAGGCGATGAGAGGTCCCTCCAATAGAAACAAAACTACAAACTTCAGAGCGGTGAATCAGCCAAAGGAGAAATCCTGTGATATGAGGTTGAGTAGAAGAGAAGAGACCAGCAATGGACAGCTAGTATAACCTGTAAGGAGGTCAAACAGTAAGGGGGCAACATGGTCAAGATTAACAAAATGTTCCTCAATAAATTTCTCTGATGAAGGTTATCCATAGGAGTGGTGATGTGCAAGAAGTGCTAGACAAGGTGTCTTGAGATCCTTCTTGACAAAAGTATTGAAAAATGTCTGGTTTTATCACCACATGAGGGGGTGCATAGTTTCTAAAGCCATTATGATACATACTTTATCATAAAAAGTTATACTTAAGTAAAAGAGACACTATCCTGAAATTGGAGTTAGAAACTTGTATTGAAATATCACCTATCAAAACACTACTTATCTGGCCTTATTAAGTTACTAATTCCCCGATCTCCAGTGAAGACCACGTAGAGCAGAGGCTTAACACCATAGGGTCTTGACTTGAGAACCAGGTTTAATGCTTGGTCCCCATGTGTGTGACCTCTGGGGTATAGTTTCTGCACCTACCAGGACCACTATGTCCACAGTATCTAACTTCTCTTTCCTGCTTTTTCATCTATTAAATCAGAATAATCATAGCAACTTCTCTAAGTTGAGTTTTTGAGAGTATTTAATAAATTAATACTTGCCAATGCTCAGAACAGTATAAGCCACTAATTAAGTATTCATTAAACATTAACTATTAAAGACAATTTTATGAACAGACATTTAAAAGCAATCCATATAAACACAGAATCCCAGTAATAAAAGAAAAGACCATTTAAAACAAACAGGCCCTGAGCTAAAAAAAAAAAAAAAAAACAGTTCTAGAAAACGTATTTCAGGATTGCTGGGAACTACACTTCCTCCATTTAAACGTCCTAGATTTAAAATACTTTTTCTTTAATTGTGAAAAAATACTACATAGCAATAGTATAAAGAAATATATGCAAATAGATAAAACAACAACAATTTAGCAAAAAGGCACACCTCCCATGAAATTACTGGAGCAGAAATACATTTAGTGCATCTGAAAAAGCAAAAAGGAAATGCTCTTTTATTAGAGTGCCTCTAAAAGCCATTAGACTATTTAAAGTCAGTTCATTTCTTTAAGTGTATGGAGACTGATGCATTGTGGAAAGTTCAGGGAAAGCCTCTTCAACCATTCTCCTAATGCTACTTTTATTCCTACATAGATTACTTTCTGGTTAATACCAGGGCTTAAAAGCCATCTATCAAAACCTCTTAGCTGATAAGATTAAGGATTTCCCTCAAGATTAAAAAGAATCATTCTAAAATATTGGAACTATATTTTAAAATAAGAGAGTTATTACTGTCATGATTTTTGTGGGCAGTACACCTGAACATAACATGTGTTTTTTGTTGTTGTTTTTTTAAATATATTTTGTATTGATTTTTCAGAGAGGAAGGAAGAGGGATAGAGAGTTAGAAACATCCATGAGAGAGAGACATTGATCAACTGCCTCCTGCACGCCCCCTACTGGGGAAGTGCCTCCAACCAAGATACATGCCGTTGACCAGAATTGAACTTGGGACCTTTCAGTCCTCAGGCCAACGCTCTATCCACTGAGCCAAACCGGTTTCTGCTGAACATAACATGTTTTATTGGATTTCTCCCGAGATGCATGATGAACTTCTTGAATTGGATCACTGTTGATGTGACGGATAGTGAACGTTAGGAGCTCTTCCAACTCTGAAAGTGTGTACTTTCCCAGTACTTAGTGCACGACCCTTTCTCCTTCATCTGCCCTGATCAGAATATGCTTTCTCTTTCCCACAGTCCGAAGTCTGCAATCATAATTATATGGATAGTCACAGCCAACGCATCCCTAGGAATCTGGCCACCATAGGAACAGCTGAGCTGCCCTTCTGACTGTAAACAGAAGCTGATCAAAATGTAAACAATTGTGCATGGATTATTTTAGTTAGTTAGTTTTGTTGGCAAAGTGCCCTCATAAATGAGACGAATTGATATGGACAGAAGTGGATGCAAACTAGTTCCTTCCACCTAATGGAATAATCCTCACTCTACTTGTCCTCTGTGTTGAAATTAAGGTGGTAGGAAGATAGCTCAACTGAAAATTACACTTGTCCAAATAATCGAGAGATGAGGTCTTTCAAGCCCCCAGTGTGATGGAGAGAAGTATATTTCTTTCAGGAAAAGTAAAAAAAGTATGAATTCAGGCTCTGTGTGTGAACACCAGCCCCATCTCCTTTAGTTACATAATGTTTGCCAAATAATTTAGAGGAAATTTCAATTTTCTCATCTGAAAATGGAAAGTAATTATAACAGCTGCCTTATGGAATCGTTATGAGTCTCCAGTGGGTGAATATTCCACAAACACGTTTCACACAATGCCTGATGGAAAATGCACCCTCAACTAATGCTGCCTTTTATTATGGTGAGTCATCTACACGCATTTATTTCTTCCTGGATCGTTAAGAGTTTCGGGTAGTTGGAATGTAGTAGTGAATGCCAGAGGGCATGACTCAGTGAATTCAACATCAATGTAGGTCTGAGCATCTAAGTTTCAACTAACTTGCTTTAGAGTAACACACATGATGGGAAATTTGGTTCTTCCAAAGGATGATAAAAGTCCTTATTGGCCCAGGTTGTACATTCATGCTTTACACAGCAGGAGACAGATAAATAATTGTTGAATCAGGATGTTCTAATGGATGCTGCAAAAACTGGCAGCCCTTTCCTATAGAATTGAGAGTAATTTTGGCTAAGTAATGCAAATGATATAAAGTGCTAATCAAATAATGCCATGATAAGTGTCACCATTGTGTATTCTAATAACCTTCCAAGAAAAAATATTTCCACATGATTTTGAAAAATAGAGATTATTGAACAAGAGTAAAAGGCACTTGATAAACATGAAGTGGTAGAGAAGTACTGGAAATATACACAATTTGCAAAGGATGTTTTGAGTAGTTTCTGGTCTGTCCACAATACACATCATTATGCATTTATAATTTAATGGTGCTTTCATGAAACACCCTAGCTTCTCTAAAAATGACAAAATTACAAGGTTAAACTCCCAGTGTGGAGCAGATCTGGCTATGTGTACTAATTAACTATTTTTTTTTAAATCAGTGCGCTAAAATAGAAAGAAATGGAAAAATGTCCCGCTTGGTTTTCAATTAGACTATTTTGCTCCTTGCCATTTGTTCCAAATTCTCTATTTTGACTAAACCGTGTATTTTCCCTTGTTGTTCTAAATTAACCTGTTCTCTTCTGTCACTTGCAATATAACTAGCAGTTTAATGTCGGGCAACTGAATAACTTCATTTATGAAAACCTAAAGTCATTCACAGCTAGCATAAACAAAATTACAAATGATTGTGCAATGGCAATGCATTTTATTTACTGTAGCATTTTCATTAGGTTTTAGCACTGAATCAAATTGAATATCAAAGAATAAAACCTGCCTCATATAAGCAAAGATCATTTTTATTGCAGTGAATATTACCCCTATTCCCTATCACTTATTCTGGCTAATATAAAATCATGTTCTGTTATATATAAATGGAGATTTGTAAAGTTGCAAAGCTTATTAACAGTAGCTACTTTCTTAGCTTGAGATCAGCCAGCATCTTCCTCATGTTTCCTGTCTATAATTTTGACATATTCCCGTCATTCGGAAGAAGAAGATTTGAATGGAAAAGCCTTAGAAACTGGCATCATATTTTGTGTTTTACATTCTTTCTGACATAATGAACATTTGCCTCTCTCGTGCTAAAATCAGCTCTGGGAAAGATCAGATACGGCCGTCTTTGAACAGCTTAAAAAATGCTCCTGTCATTACCTTGTCAGTTGTGTGAGACCTCGAGTGTACAGGGCTATGGACATCTTACAAGACAAACGTGCTGGAAGCACTGCTGAGGAAGATTGTTTAGAAGGGTTTTAATCACTAGAAAAGATGTGTGTAGCTTAAGTGTTATTTAATGATGGCCAGAGAGCAGAGAGGCATGGTTTTCCAAGCTTGGTCATTCCAGGACACTTTGGGCCACTTGACCATGTTAACACATTTTACTTTGATCGTCCTCAATTTTTTCTTCCCAAGTCAACCTGTACATTTAACAACCCATCCTTAAAGCATTTGTCTCCATTAAAACCTGAATTTACCTTCCTTCTTTCAGTCAATTCCATATGTGTTCTTATCATTGGTAGGGGAAAGGAGGTTTTGAGGTAGATGGAAGATGAGTCCTGGATGTTGGATTTAGTAGCATCTCTTAGTTGTATAATGTGAAACAACCTCTTTATCCTCTCTAAACCACAGTTCCTCTCGTTACTGGCACACACTATATGCTCAATGAATGGCAGCATTGCCTGTCTCTGAGTCTGATAAAAATGCAGAGCTCAATGTGGATTCCTCTGCTTTTGAGACATATCTATATACTGTATATAAAGAGGTGATATGTAAATTAGCTGGAACATCATAGGTAATGTCATAACTGATCAGTAGGAGGTGGGCAGGAGGAGACTGCATGGGCAGTAAGGTAAGCCGTGGACAGCGCAGCCTGGAGAGAATATGGCCTGACAGCCACCACAGAGAACAGGGTCTGCCCAACTCTGCACATGAGCTGCAGAGGAAATACCTTTTCTGGCTGCTTATTGGCTAAGCTTCTGGTACCGTTTTGGGTAACTTGGCTAATAAAAATCCCAGAAGGTGATCTAGGGTTTTCCACCTCTCTCCTGGAAGAAAAAAATGAAAGTCCACTGCTGGAAGGCGAAGAAATGTCATATCCTGCCCTAGCTGGTTTGGCTTAGTGGATAGAGCCTTGGCCTGCCAACTGCAGTGTCTGGGCTAGATTCTGGTCAAGGGCATGTACCTAGGTTGCAGGCTCCTCCCTAGTTGGGGCCCAGGTCAGGGCTCATGCGGGAGGCAACCAATCAAAGTGTTCCTCTCACATTGATGTTTCTCTCTGTCTTTTCCTCTATCTTCCACATTCTCTAAAAATCACTGAAAAAATATCCTCAAGTGAGGATTCAAAAAAAGAAAGAAAGAAAGGCCATATCCTATGAAAGAGACATCTTTAAATGCATAAAGGAAGTTGTCAATTTTTTGCGGTGAAGGGTCTAGAGTCCATGTTGACGAAAACACCTTGGCAGCTCTGTCGGCCGGCAGTGGCAGCAGCAGTAGGGTCATGGGAGTGGCACCTTCCCCTGATCAGCTCGGTCACCTCCTGCAGAGGGAGACCAGACTACTTCCTGTGGAAAGTGAGCCTAAGCCATCAGTAGGACATTCTCTGAGGGCTCCCCCATTGGAGAGCGTGCAGGTCAAGCTGAGAGACTCCCCCTCCCTCCTGTGCACAAATTTCATGAACTGAGCCTCTAGTCCTATATAATAAAACCTTAATATGCAAATTGACCCAACTATGGAACAACCAGAAAACTACCAGTCACTATGATTAGCACTGAACATCAGGGGGCAGACAGTTAACCCAAGACCTGCCCCCTGGTGGTCAGCAGGCTCCCATAGGGGGAAAGCCACTCAGCCAGAAGCCAGGCTCATGGCTGGCAAGCACAGTGGCAGTGGTGGGAGCCTTTCCCACCTCCGCTGCAGATGGGCAGTAAGGAGCAAGGGGCCCTGGGCTGTGAGAGGGTGCAGGCTAGGTTGAGGGACCCCCCCACCCCATTCAGTGCATAAATTTTGTGCACTGGGCCTCTAGTTATATGTAATTCTCCCCAAATAATCTAGGCTCACACTGTGATTCTCATTTCTTCAGTAATAACTTTCGATGTTGATCTTTTATTTTAATTAATCCTCTAATTTGGTATTTCTAAATTTGAAAAAAAAATACACTTAAATGCTTGAATACTGTCTCAAAATTTAAATACCAATATTTGACTTTTTAATTTCCTCAATCAATATGCTTCTGAATCCCCATATTTTTTGGCAAACACACTATTACTATCTTCTTCACCAGAGTCCTAAAGAGTGGGACTTCATATTTTAGTTTTATCTTTGTTTCTTATAGTCACTTACTCATGCAGAAAAATTGTTTCTTCCTCCGTAGTAGTATCTCTTGGATAATTATTTATCCAATTCTGACCCCTTGGTCAGGATTCTTGTCACTATGAATCTCATCTGAAGAAATAATTTTCTGAATTTTCCATTTGCATTTTATTCAATTTGTTTTGCATTCAAACACTAGGGCACTTTTGCCAAGTTACCACTTTCATGATTGAATTCTCTTGCTCAGAACTTATTGATAAGTAGGCCACTATATAATTCCTGAGAACAATGCTTTCACAATATCTTAATGTCTTAATGTATTCATTCAGAAAATTTCTTTTAAAACTACTATGTGCCAGGGCCTGAGAGTAGAATGATGAGCAAAGACAATCTGTCTCTTATTTAAAAAGTACACACTCTTAGGAAGACCATTGACTGTCCTAGAATAAGACTAAAAAACAGTGGTGGAAAAGAAAACAACTCTAAGCTCATATTCCATTCCATCCAGCTCATTCCATGAGTCCGTTTTTCTTGTTTTAAATGGATAATATATAGGAAGCTCTCTGATACTTCTACTTTCATATATAAAATTAAAAGGTGTAAAAATATCAAGAGATTTGAGGGGCAATTTAATAATGGCTAGAGTTAGCTATGGCATTATAGTCTCCAAGATTCATGTCATTTTCCTTATAACCCAAATACAGTTGTTGTTTTTTTAATTTCTGATTGCATTTTATTAACTCTTGTTAAGGCAAACAACATATGGAGGAAAAATACATAATGCAAGGAAAAATTCATAGCAAATTTCATGTCCCACTTTCACTAAAATAGATTTTAACAACTGCTGTTATGTGTCTTAAAATTGTTAACAAATGAAAGGATGACTGATTTTTTTTTTAGAAGGAAAGCAAAAAAAAAATAATAATAAGCTTCAATAATCTAAATGTGTGCTACAATAATCTGAGGGGAGTACATTAAACATTTTAGATGCTGATTCAACAAGACGCCTATGTTTGCTTTCTTTCTCCAGCTCCCCGAGATTTAAAATTCTCTTCTCGGAGACACCTTTCTAACATCACCGGGTCAGACTCTGATAAAATGGATTTTTCTGAGTGCAGGCTTTGTTTGGAAAGAGCAGGAGACTTGGAGGGTTTTTCAATGGTGACTTTCCCACCCTGCTGGAAAGCAGGAGGGAATGTTTCTTTGATATTCAGTGTGAGGACCAGGCAGAGCCCCTGGAGTAAGTCTCAGGCTTGTGCACACGGAACCTTCGGGAATTTGTCAGTTACAGCTCAGGTTCTGCTGCCTGTGCACCGGTTCCTGGGGAGGCTTCTGACGGCGGGTTTCTGCTCTGATAAGTCGTGACTCCGTTACCGCCTGTCTTTCTAATTCCTGGGCAGCCGTTTGCCCTGGGACTTCACTTCTCCGTCAGCTCCAAGAATTGTTGACTTTTCGGTTTGTCCAGCCTTTTACTGGTTGTTAGGATGGAATGGCGACTTCGAAGGTCCTCGCATGCTGGAGCAGAAGCCTGAAGTCTGCACATTTACTCTACATTGTAATGCTGTGCCAGCAATTGAATATTTGGCTGGTGCATGCCAACTGAGGCTTTTTTTAAATAAAAAAACATAAATGTGGGAACATCCAGCACTTAAATGTGAACCCTCATATTACACTGCTCATGTCTTGAGTTAAGATACAGATCAACACTTTATTTCATATACTGACTCACCTATGATAGAGGTATCAACAGACTCTGCAGAAGACAGTATGCCCTTTCGTTTGCTGTTTTACTTTCTGAGGTTTTAGTTACCTAGAGTCAGCCATGGTCCGGGAATATTAAATGGGAGATTGCAGAAATAAACAATTCCTAGGCTTTAAAGTGCCTGCTGTTTGCTCTCAGGAGCTTGATAAAATCTCACACCATCCCCTCTGTCTCACCTGGCGGGTACACCCAGACTGTCTATGTTCCCTGCCCATAGCCACTGAGTAGCCCTCTTGGTTATCATCTGTCCAGGTATTGCAGTGCTCGAGTTCCGGCGACCTTTATTTTGCAGTGGTACCTCAAGATGCGAGTGCCCTAACATAAGAGATTTTTGAGATATGAGCCGTCGAGTGAGCTATTCAAGCATCTCATAGTTTCCCACGCCTCAAGGTTACAGAATGAATTAAACTCGTATCTCCAGGTTCCACGGTACTTCATAACAGCCTCAAAGCACAAGAATAGTGATGCTGGCAATTGGGATAGGCCAGACCACCATAATCAGCTTTCTTTGCGAGAAAGGGAGCAAGCTCTTGACTTAGGAAAGAAAAAAAAATCACGTGCTGAGGTTTCTAAGATGTATGGCAAGAACCAATCTTCTGTGTGTGAAATGACCTAATAATCTGTACCTTAAACTTTACACAGGGCATGTCTGTGTAAGGAAAAACTTACGGGTTAGGGTTCAGTCCTGTGTGTGGTTTCAGCCACTGGGGATCTTGGAGCTTATCTGCTGAAGAGAATGAGGGTCTGCTGTAAGTGACAAGGAGTAGGTTGCAGGTAGAGGCAAAATTATGTTAGTGTTTGAGTCACGGAGGATAGCGGGGGCGGGATGGGGATACAAAAGAGGAAGAAAGATCTTGACAGGTAGCGATGTAGCCACATCCAGTAACTCTGAAACAGGGGCGGTTCTCAGAATCTATTAAAACGAACGATGGGAGCCAGCTTTGCGGAGGTTACCGCGAGCTGCCCAATGTCACCATTAATGCTCCCGACTAAAGAGGCAGAGCTCCATGTCAGATCCGCTTAATTATACTCCCTGACTGGATTCAGAGGCAGGAGGTCAATACCTGAATAGGACTCAGCGAGGACTGATGACAATGTGCATGTATAATTTTATTCTGTGAAATTCCTATACATCCTTGAATTTAAAAAGGTGCATTTATATCTACTCCTCTCTTGATTCTGACAGAATCCGTATCTAATTAGCATCCATATTTAGCAGGGAGAGGATTCGAAACTTCCCTAATGTCAAGCGAAATGTAAGGAGTGGAGGGAGAACTCGCCCTTTCTCTCACAAGCTCATGTTTTTTCAATTCCAGCTGGGCCAAAATAGAATATAGAAATTTGTTCTTGACATGTCAGCTTATTTGTCAGGAATATTATAATTTGGGTTGAGAAACCCATAATTGAAGAAATACTGTAAAATTCATATGGGATACCCCCCCCCCAAAAAAAAAAAAAACAGTTTTTTTTAGACTCAGGGTAATTCGTTTTCTTATATTGTAATAAGAATACCCAGTGGAATTCACATACTCATTAAACTCCTCAAGCAGAGAGCAATATAAACTAACACAGTGGAAATAAGGTTAATGAATATAATGAGTGAAACACCTTACGAGGGGAAATTGGTGTGTAGCATTGAGATCCTCATTTGCTGCAGCTTGAGGAAATGCATCTCGCTGCTAGTTTAGATTACTGCTGTGCAGCTGTGAGCGTGCCCTTAGGAGGTAGAGAGATGCACAACTGGACAAGCCACCGGGAGTCACAGATGTGTCAAGAGAGTTGGTTAGATGTTACCCGTTTTCCAGTTACCAGCAGTTTTCTTAGCCATGGAACTCTTTCAAAGAGATCCTTTCCCTGCCTGGGGTCAACCCCAAGTATGATAATTATAGACAGATAAACACTCTATGCTGAGGGGTTTACATAACACAATATAAAATGTTTTTCATGACTTCTAAACTGTTGTATCAATAAAAAGAACATTTTTACTCATTGATGTCTTCTCTCTTCCACAGCATTTATTAGGCAGCTATGAGATGTCAGATGTTCCAGTATCCCCGAAAAAAACAACAACGCATGCCTGAAATTTTCTACCTGCCCCTAAGAGGTCTATTGGGTGAAGTAGAGAAAATTGCAGTGGTGTTTGGTCAATACAGTGGTACCTCGAGATACGAGTTTAATTCGTTCCATAACCTTGAGGCGTGGGAAACTATGAGACACTCAAGTCGCAGTAAACTGGTGGGTCGTGTGCAGCCGGCGGATCCCTGCGATCATTCTTATCTCAAATGTTGCTCGTATTTCAAAGCAAAAATCGCTCGCTAGACAGCTCGTATCTCAAAAATCTCATATGTTAGGGCACTCGTATCTCGAGGTACCACTGTACTTTAGAAGTAATATGACAATACTAGAGGCCCAGTGCATGAAATTCATGCTCGGGTAGGGTCCCTAGCACTAGCCAGCAATTAGGGCCAATCGGGACCTTCCAGCTGCCAGAGCCTTCCTTCATGCTGCGCCACCCCCTGGTGTTCAACACATATCACAGCTAGCAATTGAACTCCTGGTCTCAAGGTGGAACTCTGAAGCAGATACTTTGCATATTAGCCATTTATATATATTGATGCTATAGGAGCACACATATCCACGCTAGGAAGATGGGAGAATCTTCCCTGAAGGGGCTTCATTTGAGATGAGGGATAGGAATTAGATGGACTGGGACACAGAGAAATTGGGTAGAAATAAACAATAGTAAATGCAGAGAGTTGTGAAATACTATTATGTGTGCAGAGCTGAATGCCATGAGTATGATTGTGGCATGGGCTATAAGGATTGCCAATAATTATGAAGAACAAAGTGGAAGCTAGGATGCAAAATTAAATAAGGCAGGATTTGTGATTTCTCTCATCAGCAACAAGGCTTCCTGAGGTCTTCCAGAAGGGAAAACATGCAATTGTATTTGTAATTTTGTGATAATTTATATCCCACAGTTGTGGAATCTGAAGTCATGAGCCCAGCAGATTCAGTGTCTGGTGAGCCCCTGCTTTTTGCTTCATAAAAGGCAACCTTTCCCTCTAACTCCACATGGTTAGAGGGGTAGAGAGTGCTCTAAGATCTCTTTTATAAGGGCACCGATCTCAAACCTGAAGGCCTTGCCATCATGACCTAATGACCCCCCCAAAGGTCCTGCCTCCTAACACCATTACCTTGGGGATTGAATTTCAACATATGAGTTCTGGGGGACACATATATTCAGTCTATATTACTGGGTGTGAGGAATATGGACAGATATCAAGAGTGATCATAGCTATAAAACATCTTCATGATTGTAGAAAAGGTCTATCAGGCGGTACTGAATAAAGTTGATTTTGTTACAATGAAAATAATAAGCATGACCAGATAGTGAGAGTAGGGGATCCTGACTACAACTGGGCTCTTGAGAACAAAGGAAAAAGCCTAGTCTAAAAGTATCAGAAGAGCCTGTCTGTCATTGGGTCAAGGAGGGTGACTGTCATATTCCATAACACATACTTGCTGATGCACAACCCTCCTGCGTTTTCTTACATCATCAAAGAGAACCACAGTTTTACATTATATAGCAACAGGACCCTTGCTTCCAGTCACCAAGTAACTTCCAAAGTGCCAATGAGATTTTATTTTTCATCCATTATACCCTTATACCAGCCTTGCTTATGTTACTGATGACAGAGATCCTATATGCCTTGTTTTCTAAGTAAGAAAAATTAAATAATGTACAAAGTCACATGTCTATCTAGCAGTTAATTTATAAACAGAAACAATGTCTATCTACTGATCTACTGGTCTTTCATTACAGAAGAAATTACCTTAAAGAACATTTTTCAGTTTAAGATGAAATAATTTTTATTACAAGGCATGCATGTTTTAAACACAGAAAAATATATGCTATTGCATTTTTTTAAATAGTAGAATTCATTCAACTACAATTTTCAAAGCAACATTTTTCAGGGAGAATATTTCTATTTGTATTTATGAGGAGTCAAATCAATATCAAACTCATGACATTGGTTTCCCTTGCATGGGGCTTCAAACTGACTGATGTAAAACAAACAAACAAACAAAACAAAACAAACAAAAAAAAAACCTGAGTATATTTGTTTGACAGTTACCAAATAAAGTAATTAGTAATTCAATGTCAAAGCTGGAGAAAATAATACTTTGTCTGTGATAAGCTCTAAAAATATGGTATAAGTACAGAAGCCAAAAACAGTCTTTAGAGAGTTTCAGAATTCATACAATAGATTTTCATGTATGTTAAAGTCAACAAAAATACATTCTTACTTTTAAATATAATCCAATATTGTTATCATAATTTGAGCTTGTTTTTTTTGTTTTTTTGTTTTTACTTTAAGGAACTTGGTTTAATATACCAGCACTTTAGCTGGCTCAGTAACTAAATTAGAGCTATAAAAATTTAAAGCTTTAGAGTAAAATTGGCTATTATTTTGATTTTTAATAAACCTTAGCAAATATCTTCATGGAAATAATGGAACGAGTCAATGATAATGCAAAATGATATGCCTGAAGTGTTCTATCTATATAGATGGAATTGAATAAAGTCAGATTCTTTTGATAACTTTTAACCTACTATCGTTCTGTGTTTTTATTGATTCTAAAATACCAATCATAACTCTTTTTTTTTTAAATAATATATTATAAACAGGTAGGAATTTCTTTTATCAGCATATTTGGGTTTTGAGAAGGTAATTTGGAATCATATAAGCAAAGCATGGATGATCCGAATTATAGTTGGAAGAAATACACTAGTAAATAGTTCATCTCCCTAAGGATCTATTTTCACTTTTCCTATTCAAAATATAAAAATTAAATGAAATACCTAAAGTCTTTTTAGTATGCCAGACCTAGGAATTTCAGAAAGCTGAAAAAGCAAAAAGTTAGCAAATCAGTTTATCTATCATCTCTCTACTATCTACTTATCTTTTAGTCTATCACATATGTATACCTATATATTCTCCTTATTTCCATTTTAAAAACGCCCTTTGTTTCCTCCTTCTATTGTTCTTAGATGCCGTTAGCTTTTCATCTGAAAAAATTTAATGTTCAGTTATTCCTATAGAACTCTTTGCTTTGACACTTGAACTCTTAGAAAAAGCTGCTATGTAATCACCCTCAAAACATGAGGAAAAGATATCCTCTGGGAGAAATTTCAAGGCCACTGAGACTCAAGTACATGGTGTATAGAGCACTCTGTCTTCCTGAAAAAACAAACACACTCAAAAATCAGCATTTCATGAACTATTTAAGTCTATAGCCTACTCAAGCAGAATTCTCATAGGAACTATCATTGAGAATCCTTACAACGAGTTTTTGCAAGCAATATATTAAGAGCAACCAGTTGCTAAAGTTGTATATTTCTTTAACTTGGCAGAAAAGTGCTGGAGGTAACATTTCTCTTAAAAATATCCCGAATAAAGGGTTATGATGTCTTCAATTATTTCAATGTCCCTATGGATCTAAACATAATAACGCCATGCTTCCTAAGTCCTCTGAGGAAGCTGCATTATAATAGTCAACCAGCTTCAACGAAAGAGACTGGGAATGCTCAGGAAATGAAAGAGACTTGGCAGTGGACAGGTTAAGGGAGTTTGAGGAGTGATGTTTTCCTCTCCTCAATGCAATTACTGACATAAAGCACCAGGCAAACCTATTTAGGAACCTAAGTAGGTCAGAATGTGCTTCTAGACATTTAGCAAAGGGGAGAGCTGGATTTCCATAACTCAAGCAGTCGGAGGCCCCCCTGAAGAGAGACTGATCGCCTGATGATAAAGAGGCCCACACTGGAATTCCTCTTCCAGTATTCTCCTCTCTCCATTCAACACCGCCATTGCTTCAAAGATACAGGGAAACAAGACTCACATCATCTTGGATGGTATTCTAATGTAATGTTCACATTTGTATCTCATATGTTCATATTACAAATTGTACCAAAAAATTAATAAAACACACTCACTCTAGTTGGCCAGTGGAGAAAGCAATCATGTTTGGCAATCCTGGTAACAATAAATAATCTACAATAAATTATTCTGGGTAAAGTAAAATATAACATATCCAGGATCAGACTTTTCTTTGAATATACAATTTTCCACTGATGGAACTTGAGGAGATTTTTCTTAAAAATCTGTGCTCTATTTCTACATGTGAAAAAAAAAATCAGTATAATCAGAGTTGCTTAAGCTTTCAATGAGGGGCAAATGTGAAAGCATCCATGTAAAAGTGCTGTGCTAATTTTTACTATTATTATGTTATTATTTAATGCAACAGTCAATGGATAATAAAAATAACTGACAGATTCCTTTTTGCATTGAATGAAAAACTATAACTGAGCTAAAGTTCCACTCTTCTTCCTATTTTGTTAGACAGAGTCTAAGAATAAGCCTCAGTGTCCATGACCTTGATTAACCCCCGCCCTTGGATGTGGCTGGAACTGGTAAATACGATGAAATGTCACCCCTGTGATTATGTTATATCACATAGTTGACCTCAGCATAGGGAGACTATCTGGGCAGGCCTAAGATAGTTATGAAAGCTCTTTAAAAGCATAGAATATTTCCCAGCTGATGGCAGAAGAGGAATGTAAAGATGGAATACTACTAATAATACACTGATAAATACTGAGTTCCTCTAAAGTTCTCTTACTCATATTCCTCTTATTGTAACATTGCAAAATTGTTCAGCAGCCCAAAATAAGTCCCACTTATTTGACCAAATCAAAGACCATCACAAAAAATTAAAAAGCTAGTGAAAAACGGTATGTTATCTAGCATGTTTATACATCCCCAAGACTACTTTGTTCATCCATACTTGGGGAGATTTTTTGATTTTTCAAGTGCTACTCTCAGTTGTGAGTTAGCCTTAATATACCTTGATTATATGAATCAAATTGCTTTTTTTCTCCCTCTTTGCACCAGCATCTTTATTTGAAGCCCTTATTTTCATTTTTAAATTAAACTCAGAAAGTGTTGAATTTCTCTTTCATGTCCAATCCTATAACTTTGCTTTAATATTTCAAGCTACCTATTTTTTTAGTTTAAAAAAAAAAAAGTTCCTTACAACAAAGCCACCTGGAAATTCAGGTAAAAAGTAAAGAAAAGTCACTTGTATTTTTCTACAAATTTTTATAATTCTCTGTGATTAATTTAAAAAAAAATTACTTTCTACTTCAGGAGACATGTCTTCTGTGTGAAGTTCAGACAGGCCTCACTATTATTAAAGATCTAACACATGATACCTGGACAGATCTTTTGTTTCAGAATTTTCTTATTCTAAATGATAAGATATTATAATACCATTTTATCAGCTATGCAGGGGAATTTTACAGAGGTTAAATGATATTCTTCATAACTATGGTATCCTGTGATTTTGGGAGTAGAAAGAGTAGAATATAAAAACGATATCTCCTACCTGCTAAAAATTTTAATGAAGTCAACAAAGGGAAGACTTACCTAAGTTTGAGTCACTATGGCAGCACCTAGAACGAGTTGATGATCATCTGTGTGTGCAATACCCTGTACTAATACCCTGAAATAATTTTCTCAAGAACCTTAATTCAGGTGGATTTCAATGGGGTTCAGTCATTAGACAAAAGATATCCATATATATATATATATATATTAATTTCATTGAATGTAGTGCTGAGAATGAGATAAAGATGAAACAAACCCTGTTCCAATGGGTTCTTGGGCATCGGTGGAGAAGAAATCTGCATTGATGATTCCATTACATTATGGCAAGGGATGCATTCATTAAGAGAGGAGAAAACTGTAATTAATGTGGAATACCTGTTTCTGCAGTGACAAGGAAAGGCCTCAAGGGAGAAGGAGAATTAGATTTAGTGACATGCAGATTATAAAAATACTTTCATGAACAGAGAAGTAGTGTTACAAAAATAAAGCATTAGATTCTTCAGGTATGAACTGAGTCATTTAAGGAGAAATATTTTTTGATGACATAAATTATTATCATGAAATCATATTTTCTGGTTATCAAATTACCTTAGCTTGATATTCACCATATCTTGTGAGTTTTTTTCCCCACACTAAGATATTTATATTCTACCTTCATGATATTAGTAATGTATGAAACATTATTTCATAAAAAATGATTAAAATACCTAAAATATAGCACTTATTTACTATATGCTAGATCTTCTTGGATTTAAGCACTCTACATAAATTTTTTCTTTCAATATTTATATAACATTGGAGTCTTGAGAGCTAAATACTTTCACTGTGATGTTAGGAATTAAACCTCATATTTCACGAGGCTTATTCTTTTGTAAAATTGTGTGTTTTTTTTTAAATCTGAATAATTATATGTCTCTCTGAAAAATAAAAGTAAACTTTACAATGGAAGGAGTTAGAAATAATCTAACCCAGTGGTTTTCTAACTACTGTGGGGGGTAGGGGAGGTAGGGGTGAATATGCAAACACCAGAGCGTTGGTCTTTGATGTAGATTTAGTCATATCTTTTCCAAATTCAAAATGCATTCTCTCTCTCCCACAGTTCTCCCAAATCTCATCCCCTTATGCATCAGACCAAAGACCAAAATTTCATCATCTAAATTATTTCTTGGAGCAGATGAGGTTGTTGAGTGTAATCCCTAAATATAATTCTCGGGGAAAAATATCTTTCCAAGTTTGTACCTATAAAACAAAGCACAAGTTGTTGGCCTAAGTGCCATTAATAGGACAGGTATATAGGATATGAGCCATGAAAGTTCAGTTTGAGAAGTGGTAAACAGGCAAAAATAAATTCCTGTTTCATAGGAGTTCTGTTCTAGCTGGGAAAATGTTAGAAATTTCTTGATTAGATTTCAAGGCTTAAGAGTAATAATTTGTTGCTCATCAGTTTATGCTCTGATTACTTGGTTCTATCCTCTGTGCCATCCTTCCTTTTTATGAAAGATAGCATGTGTTGGCAGTTACATAGCCTATCCATCAGCCTGCTTTCTGCCTCTTAGGGTTTGTATACCCCCAAATTTATATGATGAAATTCTAACCTCTAATCTGAAGGCATGAGGAGGTGGATCCATTGGGTTGTAGTTAGGTCAAGAGTAGAGCTTCATGAATGGCACCAGTACCCAATAGAAGAGATTCCACAGACCACTCTTGTGCCCCTTTTACCACAGCAAAAAGATGGCCATCTATGAACCAGGAAATGGGCTCTCCATAAACACTTAAACTTCTGGTATCTTAATCTTGCATTCTCCAGCCTCTAGAAAGATGAAAAATAAATGTTTGTGATTTATAATCCACAGTTTATGGCATTTTTGTCATAATGGCCTGAATGATGTAAGACACAGCTAGGAGAATTGTGGGGTTTCAACTGTCTCCTTTGGTATTTCCTATGTCTCTTCCAGTTCAAGCTAGCAGTGTTTCTGCTGAAATAATTTTCTCAAGAACCTTAGGGATTTCAGGTGGATTTAATGGGATTCAGTCATTAGACAAAAGATATCCATATATATATATATATATATATATATATATATATATATATTAATTTCATTGAATGTAGTGGTGTGACAATCCTATATAATAAAACCCTTATATACAAATTCATCAAACTGTAGAACAACCAGTTGTTATGATGCACACTGACCACAACGGGGCAGATGCTCAATGCAGGAGTGTCCCCCTGGTGGTCAGTTCCCTCTCACAGGGGAGCACTCCTCAGCTAGAAACAGAGCTCACAGCTGTTGGGACCCCAGTGCTAAAGACCCCTCAGGGGAATACAACTGCCAGCTTAGGCCCTCTCCCTGCATAGGCCCGAGAGGGTGCAGGCTGGGCTAAGAGAACACCCTCCTCCCCAGTGCACAAATACCTGCACCGGGCCTCTAGCAGTTAATAAAATTATATAGTTCTCAGGAGTATATCACAGACTTTTTGGAGATAACCTTTCTCTGCCTTCTGTTCCAATGGCTGAAGGACAATGTTCTCAATCCTCCTAGGCTGGTAGGATCTGCGAGGCACATTTATTAGTTTCTTTTCTTCTTCTTCATCTTCATCTTCGTCTTTGTCTTCTTGTTCTTCTGAAAATAAACACTGGGGCTTTACTCCTCTTAAATAAAATTTAAAAACTAAACAACATTTAAAATTTCCCAAGCATGCAGCCCTCGGGTTTTGGGAAAGACCATCTTACTAGGGACATACCTTCAGGTCTTTAGTACCTAGCTAAGTATAAGAGATACACATTTCCACACATACTTGAACAAAACAGGACAAGAGTAATTGATTGCGTCAAATCCGTCTTATTCTGGGTGGGAGAACTGTGAAGGTCCCTCCAAAGAAAAGCCAGAAGTCGGTCCCTTAGCAGCTAGATGGTGATGACATGCGGACTCGCTATGTCCTTCACCAAGCACATACACGTTTTCTGAGCAAGAACCAAGTTAAACGGCCTCTCCGCCCCTGAATGAGGTGCAGAGGGCTGAGGACTGCCCAGCTCACAGGGACAGTGAGAAGCAGAAGGATCACAGGGCAGGTGGCGCATCCCACTGGCCAGACAGCACAATTCCTGGAGAACTTTCATTCATTTTAAAGAGTTTGCTGTCATCAGACTTTGGGCAGAAGTAGCATTATTCACCACATCTGAGGGCCCAGGGGTGTCCTGCTCTGTAAGCCTGTGAACCATTAAACGTGCATTGAAAATCAATCAACAGGCTCTCAAATTAGAGTCCAATAACAGCTGAACCATGGGCCTGATTTCCTGTTTAGCCGCTGGTTACTAAAGCTTTCCAACAAGGTTTGGAGTGTTCATAGAGGAGCCAGCCCTTTAAGAGGTGCAGCCTATGATGTTCTTTATTATCCACAAATGAGTGAGATCATGTGGCATTTCTCCTTCATTGACTGGCTTATTTCACTAAGCATAAGGCTCTCCAGTTCCATCCAGGTTGCTGCAAATGGTGAATTACTTCTTTTTAATGGCAGCATAGCATTCCATTGTGTAGATGTACCATAATTTTCTGATTCATTCATCTACTGACAGGCACCTAAAAGATAGATACAGAGGCAATAAAGCATCAATCAGACTTTCAAATTACAGCCAGAAGGCTAAGGAGAGGCGGGGTAGATAAGAGATCAACCAAACAATTTCTATGCATACATATAAGCATAACCAATGGACACAGGGACACAGATACTGGGGGATTAGGGTATGCCTGAACTGGGGTTGGAGGCAATGGGGAGATATGCATATCATGTAACACATTAATTTAAAAAAGTAAAAAAATAAATAAATCTTATATTTAAAAAAAAAAGAGTTGCAGCCAGTGATTACCCACAACCCACTGGGCCTGAGAGAAGCCACGCTGCCTTCACTCCGCCCACCAGAGCGGCTGCAAGGTGCGCCCCTGCAGCTAGTGCCCACTTTGCTCCCCAGCGCCACCAGCCGGCTCGTCCCCCTCCACTGGCTGTGGAGCAAGGCCTGGTGCTCGTGGGGCTGGAACTGGGTGCCCATGGGGTCCAGCCTGAGCAGCCCGTGCTTCGTGAGCACCTTCTGGATCTGGACCTTGGTCATTGCTTAGCCCCGCGTAGAGCTTCTTCAGGTGCGGGTTGTCCTCTGGAACCTCCTCGTTGGGAACTCTGTGTAGCCTCTCCAGGACGTCTGCGACCTCTAACAAGTCCTTGCAGAAACCCTGGATGCATGTAATGTTGCCTCCTCCACCAGTCTTTGGGCCCTCTGCCTCACGTTCTCGGTATCTGCCAGAGCTCGCTTATATGTTCCCAGAGTGTCCTCCATCGGCTCCTCTAACTTGGCCTTCTCCTCCATGAGTGTCTTCTCTGCAGAGGGAGTGTCCGTCTTCTGGTCCGTCTGGCCCACTTCCTCTACCGCATTCTGGCCACTGTTGTTCTGCTTTGCAGCTGTGCACAGCAGCTGAGGACTGGGCCTAAGAGAGAATGCCAAAGCCAGAGGCTGCCCCACACCAAATTCATGCACCGAGCCGCCAGGACGGCCATCTGTGCTGGCACTCCACATTCATTATTTTTTAAATATTTTATTAATTTTTTACAGAGAGGAAGGAAGAGAGATAGAAAGCTAGAAACATCAGAGAGAGAAACATCGATCAGCTGCCTCCTGCACACACCCCACTGGAGATGTGCATACCACCAAGGTACATGCCCTTGACCGGAATCGAACTTGGGGCCCTTCAGTCTGCAGGCCAATGCTCTATCCACTGAGCCAAACTAATTTTGGCAGATATTTAATAATTTCTTGAAGGACCCTTTGTAAGGTTGAATACCTTTTTTTTTCTTTTTCAATAAATTCTGATATTAAGCAGAAGGTTGTGTAGTCGCATCCTCAGCTTTTCAATATGCCATGCTTTTGGAGGATGATCCTGAGTTTTAGCATCCTTTACCATCTGGAGAGGCTATTTCACAACCATCGGTATCCCCTTCATTTTTTTTTTAAAAATATTCCTTCAATTGACCTCTCTCCCGTTTGACAAAATGTGGCAAGAAAAAAAGAAAAAGGCAGGTGGCACCTTCAACACTTTGCTTAGAAATCTCCTTAGCTGAGTAAGCAAGTTCAGCCCTTACAAGTTTTGCTTTCCACATCCATCAGGAGGCGGTTTTGCTGATTATTTTCTATAACAAGGATACTCCCTCCTGCGGTTTTCAGAAACATGTTGCTCCCTTGATTTTTGAGCCCTGATGTTGGGTCCTTAAAGGTCATACTTTACTAACAGTTTGATCAAGGACATTTTGGGTTTCTCTCTAATGCTCTTCAAAATTCTCCCAAAACTCGACCTCTGCCCAATGTCTAGTTCCAATGCCACTCCCACCTTTTGAGGTGTTTCTTACAGCAGTACCCCACTTCCAGGTGTTAAAAATGTGTGCTATTGCCAAGACCGGTTTGGCTCAGTGGAGAGAGCATCGGCCTGTGGACTGAAAGGTCTCAGGTTCGATTCTGGTCAGGGGCATGTACCTTGCTTTCGGGCACATCTCCAGTGTGGGGTGTGCAGGAGGCGGCTGATCGATGTCTCTCTCATTGATGTTTCTGACTTTCTATCCCTCTCCCTTCCTCTCTCTAAAAAAATCAATGAAAATATATTTTAAAAGAAGTGTGTGCTATTTTTCATGTGCTGTATAACAAATTACCACAACTTCATGGTGTTAAACAACAGCATCCATTTCTCATTTTGTGGGAGCTAGGAGTCCAGGTGTGTCTGGTTTATCCTTTGGTTGGGATCTCACAAAGGGGCAAGCCAGACATTGGGGGTAGGTTTTCACCCGGATACGTGACTAAAAGAGGGTCTGCTTCCCTGCGCAGGTGCTGGTTGGAAGCATTCATCCCAAGCAGCTATTGAGTTGATGAGAGACAGATATCTAATTCCCTTTAGAAGGCTAACCCCTATTTTGTAAAACTACTGTTTGAAATTCCCTGCTATTTCGGTAGCCCCTTATTCTATAAAGTCAGCACTGCTATTTTTTTAGACAGCCTCCTATTCGGAACAAAATAACTTGGCTTTCTAGCCTGCTTGAATAATGAGGAAGATAAACTTAGCTGGCTGACCTTGTAGGCCAGAGACTAGATATGCTCATACTCTCAGGTCATGCCAGGTGTATTTTTTAATTGGATAGAACTGTGTTGTTTTCAAGGCCACAAGCTTCCAGCGAGATAACCACTAAGCACACATAGGACTGAAAAATCCTGCTTGTTGCTCTGCTTAGAATTTGAATTCATTTTTCTGTAAGCCCACCGGTGTATATTAAAATGTAACTCCAAACTCTCTAAGCATTGCTTGCTTTATTTTGTGTGTGTGTGTGTGTGTGTGTGTGTGTGTGTGTGTGTGTGTTTGTCTGTTTTTTCGGTCTTCTGCAACACTTGCTTTTCTTGGGTCTGTGCTCAAATGTGAGTTCACTAAAAAGACGTCCTGAAACTATCCCATCTCAAGCAATGTTTCCTATTTTAGTTCTTATTCCTTTTCCTGCTTTCTTCTTATTTGTAGTACTATCACTTCTTGCCACATCATGTATTACATTGTCTAATTTGTGTCATATATGTTTACCTATGGGACTATGAGTTCTATCTGGGCAGGGCTTTTTAATTGGCTTGGTGGTGTTCATTCACTGTTTTTTACTTTATTAGCTAAGAGAATGATTCTCATATATCATGGGCACAAATATATTTACTGAGTTAATGAATAGAAATCAGTCTCTTGGTGTCTAATTAGTGGATTATTAGATGAAAATTATAAGATACTTAAATATAAAAGTTTTGTGCATCAAAACTCATGGAGTCTGGCCAGGTGTGTGTCTGTGTGTTTGAATGCATCATATTTGATTTATTTGTTCAAGGATGGTGTATGTTCTTTAAGGCATAAACTACTTTATAGAGACCAAATATATTTTGTCTACCACTTTAAAGGTTGATTTATAATTAGTAATGCCTTTTGATTTAAACCTTTGTGTTAAATTTTTGTAATGCCCTATTTTAAAAATATTGGGCTTTATTTCCATGAACTTGGCCCATGAAAATACCCCTAAACACACATGGATGATTAAGAATCTGGGAAAAAGAACATTCACAGTGACTATGAGGATATTGTTGAATTATGGATTCACTTAAAGTCTTTATAGATTTCTGTATTTTCTAATTTTGCTATAAATTATTATACACCAATGATTATTAATAATGAGAAAAACACCTAAATGTCTGTCTCCTTCATTTGCACATAATTTCTATTGAATATATCTGATTTAAACAATAAGTGTGCTCATAATGGACATGGCTCCGTGTATGTGTATGTTGTGTGTGTGTGTATGAGTGTGTGTGTGTGTGTGTGTGTGTGTATGTAGTCACTTGAGAGCAGTCTGAGATATGAAAGGAGATATAAGAATGATTTCTGTATTGAATGAGATAAAAGTTATTTTTGGACTACCTGAAAGCAGAAAGAATACATCTTGACATAATTCTAAACTTTTTTAAGAATCATTTACTAAGTTATCTGAGTATAAAATATTCAATGTTAAAAATATCTACAGCCAACACTTTGAACCTACTGATCAATACAATTCTTTTAAGTTTACAATAGCTCTCTTCTAAGTTAGAAGTCATCAATTAATGTTAATTGCTTTCAGTATTTCGAACAAAATAATGCTAAAAAGTATGAATAGACTTAGTCCCTAAACATCATTTAACTTTCTGGACTGGGAAATTATTTCACATTCCAGCCCACACTGTACGTTTTCCTGTGACAAATGCTCAGTGATTAGGGTGACTTGTATCCAGTTTGGGCTGTGACTCTGTCTTGTTGAATACATTTTTGACAACTTAACATGTGTGATTTTAAATTTCTTCTCATTTAAATAAGACCATTGGACCAGATATATTCTGTACTGCCTTCCTACTCCATCATTGTATGCATATATTATTTTATTTCTTTTTGAATTAACTCCCATTTGGTAGTAATTCTCAATGACTCATGAAGTGCTGTTTAAAATAAATTTTAATTGAAAACAGAAAAATGATTAAAATATTCTGGTACAGAACTATACTAGCTTAAAATTGCATTTCCATATGGAATTAGGTCACTGATTTTAGTAGGCAATTTCGACATTTTTGGGACATTTCATCACCCTGGAATTAAGCAGCAAATTAAAATCTTCTGGAAAGAATAATTTCAATATTTAGGTTAATAAATAAATAGCACAAGAATAGCTTTAATGAAGTATACTCTTTTTAAATTTGGGATCTTCAGATAGAAACCAACATAATTAGTAAGTTTTCTACATATAAATAAAATTAAAGTAGAACTAATATTGAAAAAAGTAACAACAGTTACCTGATTTGATATTTTGCCTTCTAATTATCAACATATATTATCATATAAGCGTGTCAAATTTTAAATTTCTTAATTTATGTTTGAGATATAGGAAATTTTGTATCAAGTTACTAGGTGTGTGTTTTTTTTTTTTTTACAGAAATGAAACTTTACTCCAGTCTAAAAGATTAGTATGACCTTGAATAGTGAATTCCCATAGATGAGCTTCACTCTCAATTTTGTTACTATTAAAAATTGTACACAGCCAAGACCAGTTTGGCTCACTGGATAGAGAGCCTGCAGACTGAAAGGTCCTGGGTTTGATTTCATTCAGGGGCATGTACCTTGCTTGTGGGCACATCTCCAGTGTGGGGTGTGCAGGAGGCGGTTGATCTATGTCTCTCTCTCATCTATGTTTCTGACTTTCTATCCCTCTCCCTTCCTCTCTGTGAAAAATCAATAAAATATATTTTTAAAAACAAATTGTACACAGACTCATTTGAAAAACTATTTGGCCAAGATTTTTAAAATAAAATTAAAAAACATTAATGATAGTGGTAACTTCCTTAATATCACATACTTAAATAGGTATTTAAAGTAACATATTATTACTATCATCAAGTCACAGAATATTAGTTGGAACTCTAAAGCAGGCAACTTATTTAGATACCAGGAGCCCAGCATAATTCGAAATCATGCAGCTACACCCACCCTCAAGTCCCGGGTCCAGTCCTGCCTCCCTCTCCAGCCCTTGAAGCAGCCACCACGACCACTGCAGATCAGGCCCTCCCCCAGCTCAGGCATGGAGGCCCCGGCTGCCCAGGCCCTGACCCTGCACATGCAACCTCCTCCTGTCCCGTTGACCCATTATGGCATCCTGGTTAATTAGCATATTTCTCTATTACATACAGTATATATAGATAATCTCTAGAATTTATCAGCAGCTTCTTTTATTTTGAACACTCTTACAGAGTACTAATATATTGCAACCACAATTGGAGAATTAGCTCATTGAATTTGGAAAGTAAACCTCTGAGGGAAATGCTCTTGTTAGCATCTCCAGTGGACAGATGTAAATGCCAAGGTCCCAGACTTCAGGTTCATTGTACCAGGACTCGACACTAAGGACAGACAGCATTCACACTCCTCAGCCTGCGCTCTCAGTCACTGTATTAGACAGTTCTTCAACAGGAAATGAAAATAGGCTTTCTGACTTATTCAGGGTCTCATCGCTATTTAATGGAAAACCAAATGGGGGCAACATTCTCTCAAATCACTTTAATGTGTCATAAATTGGGGCAAAATGATGGCAAAATAATTCAGGAAAATAAACTTTCCTGAGGTAAAATATCTTTTGGTTTCTGTTCACTTCCTATTATAGTTTTCTAGAGGCAGAAAATAAACACCTTTAAAAAAGCAAAAAAATAAAAAAATAAAAACAACCTTTACTGCGTTTCCCAGTATTTGCTGAATGATACTAATTTTTATACAATGTTCCATGTTAACCTGAGCTAAGGAAAGGAGGAGGAACAATAGGAGGAGGCTGAGTATGGGAAATTATAAACAGTGATGGATATTAAAGAACCATTACTGGCTTTTAATTTTGTAAACATAGAAATGAACATGGTTAGGGGCACACTTTCTGGAAGATTCCTCCATTATGTATTTTTGAAATAACATCCCAGCCAGCCCTGATACAGATCTTCGCCCCACCTCCCCTCCGCCCCAATAATCTGAACGTATATTTTTCTAGAATATGGGCATCATACACAAGGAACAGAAAACACAGTGTCTCATGTATGAGGCAGTCATAATTATACTATATATGTTTATGCATGCACTGTGTTAAGAAATACCGTGGAGTTGTAGCAAAATGCAGTGATACCATGGGAGTTACTTTAAAAAATAAACATTGAACTACTTTATGACGTACCCATTCTACTTCTGGGAATATATCCAAAGAAACCTGAAACACTAATTCGGAGGAATATATGCACCTCCACGTTCAGTGCAGTGTGATTTACAGTAGACAAGATTTGGAAGCATCTCCAATGCCCATCAGCAGAAGAGTGAATAAAAGAGCTGTGGTACCTTTACACCATGGACCCTTAGTCATAAGAAAGAAGAGAATCTTACCCTTTGGTGGACCTAGAAAGCATGATGCTGACTGAAATAAGCCACTCAGAGAGAGACAAATGCCATAGGAGTTTACTTATATTGGGAATCTAATGAATAGAATTAACTAACAAAATAGGAACAAACTCATAGATAGAGAACAGACTGACCTGACAGCTATCAAAGGGGAGGGGGAAGGAGGAGCTGACTGATGAGGTGAAGGGATTAAGAAAACAACAACAACAAAACAAAACAAACAAAAACAACCATAACAAACAGACACAGGCAGAAGCCTGGCCAATTACTAGGGGGAAATGAGAGTGGGAGGAGATAGAAGAGGGTAAAAGGAAGGTAAACGGTGATGGAAGAAGACTTGACTCGCGGGGGTGAACACTCAGTACAGTGTACAGATGACGTGTTATAGAATTGTACACCTGAAACCTATATAAATTTATTAACTAATGTCACCCCAATTAATTCAAAAGAAAGGGAAAAAAATGAAGAGGTCTCACACAGCCACTTAGCCCCAGTGGGTTGTTGCCATACTGGAGTTTAAGCCAGCTGGGGGAATTCTGATTTTGACTTTTATGCAAACTGTACAATATTAAAATGTTGGCTGTTTTGTGTGTGAGAAGATGATAAACTACGTCTCTCCCGAGACCAGCCCCAGCCCAATTTTGCATGTACATTTTAACCTCTGCTATAAATAATCCCAGACAGATTTGATAGTGTGTGTTTTCTGTTCCTTGTGTATTTTTATTGGTTGGCAGGTGACCACGTGCTTCTGAGAAACTTTACTTAAAACTGTGGTAATCTGTTTTCTGGTGAAGCAACTTGGAAGTACACAAAAAGTATAGCTGGATGCATGATGATTTAGAGCACATTTTTTTTTATAGTTAGAAAGTAGACATAAATCTAACTTCTACAATTTTAAAAATAGATAAAATCTGTTCTGGCTTGAAGTAATTACACTATTGTGCACTCACATTTACCTAAATTAATATTTAAAGATGGAACCAATTGAAAGTGAAATTAAATTAAACCAAGGTGTCATGTTGCACTGGGTGCTGATGGTTTGTAATTGATCAGATATGCAAATGTCAATCTATAAATGTAATAAGCTATGCATACAAAATAGATTAAATATAAAATGCTTAAGACAATATGTCATTAGAATGTAAGATGATGCTGCATAAAAAGATTGAGCGCAATTGCATAATAAATAATGTAAGAAAATATAATAGCTTTCGGAGGGTATTTGTAGGGTGAAATTGGGAATTTCATAGAAACAACATTTCACAGAAATGTGTCTTATACATTCGAACACTGCAAAGCTTCATGATTTTCGAAGAAGTTAGTGACTTAATAAGTAATGGAACCAAGTTCTATAATTGGTATCCAGTGACTTACCTGCACACAATTCTCCTATCTGAGTGTTGTTATTATCATCCTGCCTACACAACTTTATTCTACTTAAATAATCCTAAAGTGAATATAGAGTGTGCTATATAAGCCTCAAATGTATTCTTCATGGAGTATAAGCCTCAAATGTACATTTTTATACTTGAAGCACAACTCAGATATCTTTGCACTTTTTTAAACTTCCTATCTCACCTTTTATTTTCATTTTCTTCCCTTACTAATAAAGGCAAGTTAAATGGGAAAGATATCATAGCAGCAAATTTATATATAAATGTCAGGTCCAGTGCATGAAATTTGTGCATAAGTGGGGAAGGGGGTGTCCTTCAGCCCAGCCTGCTCTCTCTCAAATCTAAGACCCCTTGACACATATCTGACTGCCTGTGTAGGCCTGATCCAGATATGATCAAGCCTAAATGGGCAGTCAAACATCCCTGTCACAATCCAATACTGCTGGCTCCCAACTGCTCACCTGCCTGCCTTCCTGATTGCCCCTAACCATTTCTGCCTGCTAGCCTGACCACCCCCTAACCACTCCCCTGCCATCCTGATTGATGCCTAACTGCTCCACTGCCAGCCAGTTTGCCCCTAACTGGGAACTCCCCTGTGGGCCTGGTCACCCTTAACTGCCCTCCCCTGCAGGCCTGGGTTCCCCCAAAGTTTCCTTCCCTGTAGACCCAGTCACCCCCCAACTTTCCTCCTCTGCTGGCCTGGTCATACCTAACTGCCCTCCCCTGAAGGCTTGATCACCTCCAACTGCCCTCCCTTGCAGGCCTAGTCTCTGCCAATTGCCCTCCCCTGCTGGCCTTCTTGTGGTGGCCATCATGTGTCCATATGGAGGCAGGATTTTTGACCAAATGAGGGCAGTCATCTTGTGTGTTGGAGTGATGGTCAATCTGCATATTACTCTTTTATTAGATAGGATAGAGGACTGGTGCATGGGTGGAGGCCATCTGGTTTGTCCTGAAGGGTGTCCTGGATCAGGGTGGTGTTCCCTTGGGGCGTGGGGTGGCCTGGGCGAGGGGCCTGTGGTGGTTTGCAGGCCGGTCACACCCCCTGGCGACCCAAGCAGATCCCCTGGTATCTGGGATTTATTTATCTTCTACAATTGAAACTTTGATCAGAACCAAGCTTTCTGCTCACACAGCCATTAAAACTTTGTTGCTTTAAATACTGGCCCAGGTTTATGGAATGCTTGGCTTCCTCCATTGCTAGGGGCAACCCAAGCCTCCCTCCTGCTCTCTCTGTGATCATAGCCATCTTGGTTGGGTTAATTAGCATACTCATTCTGATTGGCTGTTGGGTGTGACTGTTGGGCATGGCTAGTAGGTGTAGGGGAGGTGTGGTAAATTTGCATATTACTCTTTTAATAGATAGGATATGTATATTCATGCACTGGAAGGGGTGTCACTCAGCCCAGCAACCTGGTGATAAGGGGAAGGTGAGGACTCCAACTGGGCCCAGCTACATGCCTGCCACCCTGGAAGGACTGAGGAGACTGGGCGCTGCCATCTTGTGGCTATGGGCACTGCCATCATTGAGGGCAGGGAAGTCAATTAGCATATTCCCTTGTTATTGGTTGTGGGTGCCACCATATTTGCAATTGAGTGAGGGTCAATTAGCATATTCCCTTTTTATTAGATAGTATATATATATAATGTTTTTATAGAGATATATACTTGCAAATAAAGGCTGCTTAGAATTTAGCTACCAAGATCATGACTAACATCCAACAGACTTACTACTGAGGCAAAATGAACCTTATGTGGGATGTTATGGCAGGTGGACTTGCATTCAAAATCTGACTACTATACAGGGTGGAGGGGACAGTAATTTTATACTTGTTCATATGGAAAATAATACAAAAATAAGTAAGTAATACAAGAATAAACTCTGTGTTTTATGTTCTCACAACTATAAACCTACTTTTACCCCCAACCTGTAGAGGAGGTCCTGCACTATAATCCATTATATATTTTTTTTTAACCATTATGATGGGCCAATTCTTTTCAGTAATGAAAATTTGAGGTATTATAGTTCACACAGATCATTAATGAGTATCAATACTTAAACATAGCTAGGTTTTAGTTTCCTCATATGTTCTAAGAATTCTTAGTATATAATGCCTTCATACTACAATGTGTGACACGGTATGTTGTTCAAAAATTAATCCAAATGCTTGAAGCCATTGCTACCAAGGATAGAAGGGGGTGGGAGGCATGAGCTAGGAGCATGTCCAGGGCAATCTGAAAGCAGAGAATTGTGTGGAATGAGAGGTGAAATTACATTTATATTTTATATTGATAGGCTGGTCCAACACATGTTCAGATTTAATTTAGGGCCAGACTTCATAAGACTGAAATTAATGAAGGTTTCTGTCATCTTTTCCCATGCATTTTAGTAATGCCAGATAACATGATTGGTAAGCACTTTTCAAACAAGGAAGAAGTTATATTTAAAATGTTCTTATTTCATATTTTTAAAAGATCTCTAATCACAATACAATAAGTTGGTAGAGTTTTTTTTTGTTTTTTTTTTAATACTCCTTATACCTCTTTCTTTCTTAATACTTAGTTTTCTATGTATATTTGAGTGTGGGGGATGGCAGGGTATTGTAAACTCTTCAATGCTTACAATTCTAACCAATATTTCTTTAGAATATAGTCCTCTTGCTGAAACCGGTTTGGCTCAGTGGATAGAGCAATCGGCCTGGGGACTGAAGGGTCCCAGGTTCGATTCTGGTCAAGGGCATGTATCCTACTTGCGGGCACATCCCCAGAAAGGAGTGTGCAGAAGGCGGTTGATCGATGCCTCTCTCTCTCATCGATGTTTCTAGCTCTCTATCCCTCTCCCTTCCTCTCTGTAAAAAATAAATAAACTATAGTTTAAAAAAAAGAATATAGTCCTCTTCTGTTTATTTCAATCTCTTCTAGCTTAGTGGATTGTTTTAGAATAAAAAAGCCAATCTTCTTGAGACAATGAATCATTAGTCATACATTTCTGACAGGTCTTAAAAAGGAATCATTTCTGGACAGGCAAGAATGCCTTCTCCCTTTGACAGAACACTTGGCTACCTTGGATTTTGACTGATCAGAAAGAGCCTTCAGCTAAAACCCTGTGTGAAAAATCAATTACAAAGAGAAGGTGTGGGTTTTGTACAGGTTGGAAAGCAAAATGGGTAACCCTCAGACCTTTCTCAGTTCCACAGTGCTTTTTCTCTAGTAGAGAGAAAATATCTTTTTGAAATTTCTGATCACCCCCCCTCCACCTCCACCCAGGTTCTTTGAAACTTTGAAATGAATGCTGAAAATAAAGTATGACTCTACTGAACTTATCAAACATTGCAGGATCACTCAAGGGTCATCCACTGTACTAGGGAGGCTTTATATTCCTTGGAATTCTTGGAACAAATCAGGGAGCCACAGCTTTAAGGTATACATAGGGAATCAGTAAACTATGGCGTTTAGTCACATTATAGCAAGCACAGAGGTGTGCAAAACGTAGAGCATCTCTTCTAGGAGCTCCTTTGGAGGGAAAATTGGTCTAATTAGGAAAAGAAAGACATGGCATTCTTTGATAGTTTGGAGGGAGGAGAGAATGCACATGGGTGAGGGGACTTTCAGAGCTTTGGCAAAGAAGAGTGTTTGACAGGTTGTGTGCTAAGAACCTCCATCCTTTGAAGGACCAAGGACAGCTACAGCAGAAAGAAGAAAATAAGGGTCAGAAGTCGGAGGCACAGACTCCAGATATGCTCTTCCTCTTTGCAGGGAAGGTAAGACGATGGCGGTGACAAGATCACCCCCTGTGTGTTCAGACTGTGGAGCAGCAAACTCGGGAGATGCTGTCACTCTCAGGAGAGATGCCTGGAGTGTGTCATTGGAGGCAGCACAAGGTCAGCGGCCTCTGTGCTTTGGGAAAAACTCTCTGTGGCCATTCAGCTGGAATTAGCTCTGCTCCTGCCCAAAGCCACAAGCCCTGGAGATATTGTGAACAGAAACTCCCCGGCTAATGAGCCCGTTAACACTGTGGCCCAGATTCCAGGGCCTCCACCGGCTGCGCCCGGCAATCAGTGAGCCTCCGTCAAGGGATCTGTGTGAGGCCGCATGTGGTCAGCATGGCTCCGACCTTGTGTTTCCTCCAAACTGGGGGAATGCAGGCTTCTTTGCTTGCTTGCTTTCCTAGATGTTTGCATTCATTCTATGGTTGTTGTTTTTTGTTTGTTTGTTTGTTGTTTTAATATATTTCCACAGAGAGGAAGGCAGATAAATAAAGTCAGAAACATTGATGAGAGAGAGACATCAATCAGCCGCCTCCTGCACGCCCCACACTGGAGATGTGCCCACAACCAAGGAACATGTCCTTGACCAGAATCGAACCTGGGGCCTTTCAGTCCGCAGGCCGATGCTAAATCCACTGAGCCAAACCGAGCTTGGCTATGGTTTGTTTTTGGCTTTTCCTTTTCTCTGTCTTTGTACAGGGGCTTGGAAAATAACATGATTTGTCTGGTTGGTCTGTTTTCTAGATTGTTTCCTAATATACCTTTGATGTTTCCTAAATCTCTTTAATGTTTTGCCCCAAATATGAACACCTCTAGACTTGCCCTAAGTACAAGTAAGGTCATTTGGGGGACAATCGGAGTGGGGACTAGAGGCGGACACCAGAGAGGGGAAAGGCAGGAACCCTGGCGCCAGGAAGGGTGTGAGGTCCCGGGTTCCTGGGCACCTCACAGTCTACCTGTATCTCAGCTCACTACCTAGGACGGAAGGCCTGTGTAAGTCAGCCAATTATTGCTGAACGTCTGTCATGTTTCAGGAATTATGCAGATGAATAATGTATGGCCAGCCCCCTCAAGCTGCTTAGAGTGTAATTTATGACATTATGACAGGCGGAGCGAGTACAGCAGACAGTTTGAAGCAAGGGCAGGGACAAAACCATGAGCGGGGGCACTTCTGTCGCCTCGAGGGGAGGGATCTGGAAAATGTGCCAGGAGAAAGCTCTGCCTGAACTGAGAGCCATTACAGCGATGGCAGCATTAGCGTCCCTTCAACTGGGGTTAATGGTTATCAAGCTGGTATCTATCCCTTAGTGTGAACTTATGCATATATAATATACAGTGGTACTTCGAGATATGAGTGCCCTAACATATGAGAATTTTGAGATATGAGCCATCAAGCGAGCCATTTTTGCTTTGAAATACGAGCAACATTTGAGATAGGAATAATCGCGAGGATCGGCCGGCTGCACACAACCCACCAGTTTACCGCGACTGGAGCGTCTCATAGTTTGCCACGCCTCAAGGTTACTGAACGAATTAAACTCGTATAATATATATATGTACTATATTTCATATATATGTCTGTGTGTGTGTGAAATGCACATGTACATGTATGCATTTGTATTTGTGTGTTTTTATAATGCAGTATATATGTGTATACACATCCATAAACACACCTACACACAGTTCACATTACTCTTAGAGTTTAATTGGAACATGGCTTTTAGGGAATAATGAAAGCCTCTAATCTAGCTTGGGTCTTATTTTATATATATATGTATATGTATATATATATATATCCCATGCCTATTGGGACAAGGAGAAGCCATGGACCCATTATGAGTGTTACCCCACGCCTTCAAGGTCCTTCAAAGGTTATAGTCTACTTTGAGTCATAGCCCAGAAGAGCGAGGGGCTCCTGGGAATGTGCTGCCTACTGGCGTGGAACCCAGGTAGCCTGGAAGGAAACATTTGAAAGGGCTGTGTCGCCCCATGGCCACCGCCAGAGAGCTCCACAGGAATGGTTCTTTGAACAACACTCTCGAGTGGTTCACGAAAGAGCAACTTTGAAATGTGTTGCCGCAGAAAGAGCTGGAGAGAAGCTGAGAGACACAGGAGGGCTCAGAAGGATTCCACCAGGAGCAGTTACCAGGAAGTGACTAGCAAAGATCGCAAATGTCAGCTTCTGGAAGCCCCTGTGCCGACAGTGGCTGCTGCCATGTGCTTCACCGAGAGCATCTGCTAGACTCTGAGTTGCTGCCATGGGAACCATAGGAGAAGCCGTCATTGGAGGGTGGGTGGGCTATCAGTTTCCAGCCTCCTAATATACCGCCCTTAAAACCAACACGGGGGTGGCAATGTGGGATATGTCTTTATGTCCCTGCCAAAGATTCAATTATTTCCCAACAAGAAAAACTGGAACTAACAGGATTTTCAAGTGGAAACATGGGATTGTAGACAGGTTGGAGAGGAAGTCTGTTTTTTTTTTTGTTAAATGTGTGCCTATGGCTGTCCATCCAACACCTATTCCGTGGTGTTGTTTTGAGAATGTAATTCGAACATATATGTTTAAGACTGTGTGGTAGAAAAAATGCTCCCCCAATATGTCCACATCCTAATCCCCAGAATCTATGAACCGATTACTTTACATGTCAGAAGGAAGTCGGATATGCAATTAAGCTGAGGATCTTGAGATGGGGAGATGATTTAGGTTTATGCAGGTGGGACCCACGTAATCATGAGTCATGATAAAAGGGACATAAGCAGGTGAATGTGGAGGCATGTGAGGAGAGAAGCAATGGTTGGAGTGATATGGTTTGGAAATGATTAAATAGCCACCAAATAAGGAATGTGAATATATCAGAAAGCTAGATAAACTGAGGAAACAGGTCCTCTCTGAAGCCCCCAGGAAAAATGCAGCCATGCTGACACATTGATTTGATCCCCATAAAACTCATTGTGGAATTCTGACTTCTAGATTTGTTTCAAGTGAGTTTGTGATATTTTTACAGTGGCAAATAAGAAACGAATACAAACTATTACAATGTATATCATAGACAAACTCTCTCATACATGGATATATTATTAATAATAGTTTTATGTTGGAAAGAGTATATTCTTTCAAAACATTCCTTTAGACCTCAATTGTATTTCAGCTCCAGGCGAATATAAGCAATAAAACCAGCCAGAGTCAGGAGCAGCTACATTGAATAATGACCTCCTGCCCAGGTGCCCGCCAATCAATCAGTAGAGACACAACCTTGAATCGTGTCTGTTTATTGAATCAAGATCTTTCCCTGGGACCTCCCCTAAGAACTCCACCCTTAAAACCCTTAGGATGGAGGACCTTATCTTCCCTTTCTCTCTCCCTGCCCCAGGCAAGTTAATTAATTTCTTCAATCCCAAACTCCAAAGGTCTTTCCTTTACCTCCATAAACTCATTTCTCCCAGGAATTACTTATTTTACCTTTGTCATTTACCAAATAAATGTTCTCTTATTAAAATCTAGAACCAAAACTGGTTTGGCTCAGTAGATAGAGCATCTGCCTGTGGACTGAAAAGATTCCAAGTTTGATTCCAGTCAAGGGCATGTATCTTGGTTGTGGGCACATCCTCAGTAGGGGGTGTGCAGAAGGCAGCTGATTGATGTCTCTCTCTCATGGATGTTTTTAACTCTCTATCCCTCTTCCTTCCTCTCTGTGAAAAATCAATAAAATATATTAAAACAAACAAACAAACAAAAACACAAAAAACAAAACTAGAGGCCTGATGCATGAAATTCATGCAAGAGTAGACCTTACTTGCCCTGGCTGCCAGCATAGGCTTGCCTCTGACAACCAGGACCCAGGCTTCCTTTGCATCCCTGGCTTCCTCTGGAAAGATGCATTCGCATATTATGCTTTTATTATTATAGACTAGAGGCCCAGTGCAAAAAATTTGTGCATGGAGTGGGGGTTCCCTCAGTTCAGCCTGCACCCTCTCCAATTAGGAACCCCTTGGGGAATGTCCAATTGTCAGTTTAGGCCTGATCCATAGGGCAGTTGGGCATCTCTCTGGCAATCTGGGACCACTGGCTCCTAACTACTCACCTGCCTGCCTGCTTGATTGCCTCTAATTGCCTCTGCTTGCCAGCCTCATTACCCCTAACTGCCTTCCTTTGCTGGCAAATTTGGTTCTGATTGGTTGCTTTCTATGCCAGTGTCAAAAGCTCCACCTCCTAGGCACCCATTGGCTCCCCACCACACCAAGATTTGGTTCTGATTGGTCAATTCCTACACCAGTCAGCATCTCCAGGCCTATCTATGGGTCTGATCAGAGAGGTAGGGCTTAACAGCAGCCCTCACAGAGGCCAAGAGAGAAAGAAAAGCTCAGATAAGAAAGAGGGAGAGAAAGAGAGAGGCAAGTACTGATCAACAGCTGCCACTGAGGATGCAGATCTGACCCTATGGCTCTCTCTGAGTCTCCGCCCCCTGGGCAGTCAGTGCTGGGTCACCATGCTGCAGTGGGGCAGTCAGTGATGGGTCACCACAGCAGCCCAGCACTGATGGAAGGACTTCCAGGTTGTTCAGCCTTTGGTTGTCATCAGTGGTTACAATCCTGACCTTTTATGTATTAGGTACTCCTTGAGGAAACAATAACACATTAATTTGTTACTTTATCAATAGCACAAGATGGTTCTTCTTCTTCTTCTTCTTCTTCTCCTTCTTCTTCTTCTTCTTCTTCCTCTTCTTCTTCTTTTTCCACTAGAGGCTCATGTGGTGTGTGTATTAAGTTGGGGCCGGGAGAGGGATGGGGGACAAAAAGCAAACTAGGGTGGGAAAGAATAACAACCAGAAGGAGGTAAGAGCTGGCTGGTTTCTTCTCAGCATGATTTAGTGGATGGAGTTGAACCCTCTGAACAAAAGGATAGATCCCTTTCTTCAACCCTACATAGGGAGAGAAAAACACAACAAAACAGCAAAACACTGTTGTTTTGGGCCTCCTTAATCTTCTAGAGAAGGAATAAAAGCTAATGTTTGATGTCATGCATTATGGGAAAGGGGGGGAGGAGGTGCTGGGTAAGGTAAAAGTCAACTTTGCATATATAATTCTTATACCTCATACCATTATAATCAGGACTAGAGGCCCAGCGCATGAAATCATGCTTGGTTAGGGTTCCTAGGCCTACCTGCAATCAGGGTCATGTCCACCACCCAGCGTCACTCCTCCCCTTTTGTGACCCCTGCCTTACAAAGCTCCATGCTCACAACTCCCACCCCACGAGGCTCCTCAGTCTCTGTGACCCCGCCTCATCACCCAATGAGAGCCAGATCAGTCATTTGTTCTTCCTGGTCCTCATGGCCCTGGCTTTTTATATAGATAGATTACCAGTATTCTTCTCATTTTAACTGTCAATCTGTCATTCATTCTAAGTGCTAAATTCATTCACCAAATTATTCAAACATTAACAAATATGCAAAACAAATTGGTTTAAGTGCATATTTTTTTAATAAATATTGTTTGTGCAAACAATATCTCAAATAGTTAATATCAAGTTACCATTTATTTATTTCCTATTTTGATATATATATATATATATATATATATATATATATATATATATATATATCCCTACTATATCCCTGCTTCTTTTAACACAAATCATTTGTTTGTTTTCTCATTTGCTATTTAGAATTAGTATGAGGATAACAACCAATCTTTATTAAACAGGATTCTGACTAGGGCACAAAAGGAAAACAATGATTGACTTATCTTAAGCCTTTCATCTGACTTTGGAAATTCTGGATTTCTTATTTTTTTCAAGACCTTCATTTAATGATAGCAATTAATTATTCTGCTTCTAGTGCTCCTAATTGACCATGGCATCTTAAATACCACCCTTGTTTTTTTTTTTTTTTTGTAAAGATTTTCAAGTTACATTACAAGAAAAAATTATATTGGACAAGATTAAGCAGATTTATTTATCTAATACATATAGGAAGCATGTTCCAAAGCTCTTGACTACCTAGAGATTAAGATACTGTCCACACAATAAATGCAGCCTCTCCTTTAATTCTCAAAACTGCTCTCTTGGAGCCTGATTCTAGCCTGTTTCTATGACGATCACATTTTGTAGAATCAGAAACTGAGATTTATTATCATCTGACAATTTTTTTTTACAAATTGCAAACTTATTTCTTTGAAAAGATTTTCAATGATAAAACATTAGCTCACAGAATTAACTTCCACATTTACATGCTTCTTTAAAGGTTCCACTATATTCTCCTCCCCCCATCTAGCCTCAGCAGTAAGCATTGTGAAGGCAAAGACAGTCATTTTTTAAGTCTACAGTACAAAATATATCAGAATATTGGAGAACTTAATTTATAGGTATAAAATAAATTTAGTAAAGCACTTTACTGTAAGACATGCTATTATATAAAATGGGACGAGCTATCATGAAAATATCAAGACAAAAGTTCCTTGTATAGAAAAGAATAGCACATTGTTAGTTATTTATTAGCTCCTATTCACTGAATGGACTTTAACTCTAAGGACGCTAATAAACTGGTCCTGGTTCCTTTCCCATAGTCATTTCTCTAATTACATGTGTAAAATGGTCATAGTCTGAAAAGACACCTTATCAATCACTTATCTGTACCAAATCAGTTCCCTTTTCCCATTCTTTGGCTTAAATTCTTCCTTATGTTGATAAATGCCTGACTGTTAACTTGTCCTTCAAAGTCAGTCCAGACATGGATTGTACAGTTTTAGTTTCTACTTTTCTAGAATTCCCTCCCCAACTTCTTGAACACATACTTATTTATATTTTCCTGAACTTACATTGTTTGTAACTATATCCTTTATCATTATAGGTCTTCTTCGACTGCCTATTGCCTACTTCTTTGCTCTATTTCTCTTAGCGAATTCTTAGCTCTTATTTTAAGAAGTGAAGTTTCTCATTAAATAAAATAAAAATACTAAGAAATGTGCTGTTATATTTTAAATGAAATTACCATGTATAGGGACTGTGCAAGGTTCATGAGGTCTGAGATTTGTTTACATTGTTCTTTTCTGAATCATTACCAATGTTACCAAGTGGATGCTCAGTAAATTTATATGAAATCACTGAAAATGTTGATCACCCTGTTGATCACCAGGTCATGGGTGTGATTTCTGAGAGGCGAGGTTTACTGTACCAAATACAGGGACTTTATAATTTTACATGCTGCTCCATATGAAGAATAAGAAAAAAGTGTTTGAGAATTGTGTCTTAGTCCCATTTCCACCAGCAAGTCTACTTGTGTTTCATGATCTACTCTATTGCTTGATTTGGCCTGTGAAAGTACAATGTGCTAAGAAACCAGGTCACCTGGCCCTAGGAGGAGTTCATATTTACATGTACAAACAAGACAAAACCAGTAGCTCAGGAGCTGCGTGAAAATAAAAGTATCTGGAGTCCCCTGCTTATAGGCAAATTCCAATTTTCACACCTGTTATTCTTTAATTATCGACAACCTAAAAACAGAAGATCTGATTATTTTTATAAAGGTTATGAAATTTTTTTGTGTAGACTATGGAAGAGTTAGATTATCTAAATGTACTTTTCTTGCACAGAAGGTAAAATCGCTATTTAATTGCATTCAGGTAAAAACTGAGAAGCTAGCTACTCTAACTATAATATTAATGAAAATATTTTAGGAATGTGAGCCTAACAAAATTAGCTTTTCATATTGATCATTAATTCTTAGACATTCTTAGAGGCTTGGCCAAACATGAGTATAAAAGTTCGCATCTAATGATCATCCAAGATGCTAAAAGCAAACATCATTTATCATACTTGGCTCATTTATTAGGACGATACTTTTGCAATTGAGTTTCAGTAAATAATCAGTTTCTTTTTTAAAACATGAACTTAATAATAGGAAGAACTTTTTACTATGTCACTCTGATTTTCCAGATTGAATTTGTTCAAAGTCATGAGGAAAATAATTTTACACATAGTAAGTATAATGCTATATAGTGGGGAAGAAAGAATCTTGCTCTTTTCTAGTTACCAGTTTATCGCAATCAGATGAATTACAGTGTTCTTCCTATTGATTGTAATGTTTCTTCAATTTGAAGACTGAGAAAGGGACCCAGGATTCCTATAAACATGATCCTAGACTCTACTTGCAGAGAACTTATCTTAAACCTCCTTTACGAATGCTGAAGGTAATCTTTCTCACCTGTATCAACACTGATAGTCCTTTCTAAATTGATTAAATATGAGATGTTGTTGTTTCTTTGATCAGAAAATGACCACAGTATGTAAGACTGCTGAGAGAATGTAAAAAAGCAGGAAATAAAGGCTATTTTCTTGATGCCTTTGATAACATATGAGTTCTAATAAAAGCATTAAATAGATCCCCCTATTTTATTTTTTTATAGTGTCTGAAAGATTATTTAGATATTTTCATTATTTTCTTGTGGTCAAACTTATAAACCTATAAAAAGTGAAACAAACAAAGCACTCTTTAATTTAAAAATATTATTCTTTATATCATAGTTTTCTTTGTTATTTTTCAAAGTTTGTGATATTATTGGTTGTTTCCTCCAAAATTACATGAGCCAATTCCTTAAAAGAAATTTCACATTCTCTCTCTCTCTCTCTCTCTCTCTCTCTCTCTCTCTCTCTCTCTCTCTCTCTCTCTCAATGTATATATTCTATTGATTCTATTTCTCTGGTGTTAAAAGATAAATGGAGGCATATTAAAATTTTAAATGTTAAGTTAAGGAAAAATCTATTCAAATTGAACAGCATCCAATCTAACTGAAAAGATCTCCAAGGAGGTATACAAAATGAAGACTTTTGCAATCTGAAGGCAGTAAGAACAAGGAAGTTATCCTAGGCGAAACACAAACAACAAAAAACAGGTTGCTTATCATACAGTTATTTTTTTTAGGAGGTGGCAGATTACCTAATTAGAGCAGATCAAATGATTCTGGATCGAAGGGTTTAAAATTCCATTTCTGGGAAATCTAAACTGTAATTAAGTCTTAAGTTTGGTGACCTGGGGTTTTGCACACATGATTGATATTGGGCCTGTTTTCTTATTTTTAACACTGGAGAATCCTGGCTAATAAGACTCTGGTTAATTGTCTCAATAAAATGACCAAAATTCTCATTAGAGCCAGCTTCCATGTTTGCAGATGAGATAAATTAACATAAGCAATGAAATTTCATTAGGAGGATATTGCATAATATTCTGCTGCCAACATATTAAGTATTAAAGGCTACTGAGCATGCTCATTTTTAATAGAAATTTTAAGTCATCTTTCTATTGGAGCTAAGGGAGTGAAGCACTAAGGTAGAGGAAGTTGTTTAATGTTAAAAAAAAATTATCTGTCTTGAGAACACTAAAACTGGTAGAGAGACATAACAAAGAAAAGGAAAAATAAACATACCAATGCAAAACTGACTTCTTTGGATTGTCTTCAGTTTTGTTCTGTTTGTTATTGTAAATTTCTGCTATTCTCTACTTCCCTATTCTCATTAGCACCTAATGCTTCAGAAATGTCCTCTTCTATTTTTCAATCTATTGTCTATCAATTAAGATAATGCGAGGCTATTTCTCCTAAAGCACTTCGAAAAAATGTTGAATTTTAAGACAAATATATCATGAAAAATAATTTTAAGCTTTGGAGCTAATCCCTTTCCATATTGTAACTCCCTCCTTGACAAAGCTGACTCTCATTACCCTCTTATAGCTATTATTTGCTCAGTGCTAACATTTATAGGTAAAATGGTTTCAGAATTGCTTATATAAGTCCCTGTGAAAAAGAAGTCTAGTAACTAGAGTTCAGTATTTCTTAGTTTTCAGTTGAGGTCACATAGTCCATATAAGGAATTTAAAATATATTTATACCACCTGCTCATGGGAGTGGTTATATTATTCATTTAAAATACAGATTGGTTAACTTGTTTCTGTTTTTAGTTAATTTTAAGGTTTTCTCACAATTTTATTTTTAATTTTTCCCTTCTATTTTTGATTATAAGAAACACTAGCATGTTTTCACAAGCAGGATTATGCAAAAAAGGTAAATTTTTAATTGTGTCACCACCTCCTACCCACTGTTCTCCATATCTCCTTCCCATCCATTCCTTCTAGGTAAATAATCACATCGATTTCCCACTTACTCTTCTAATATTTAAATTATTGTTTAGTTTCTCAGAGCTGAACTCAGTTTTTCTAACATGAATTCCACATTGTTTTTCCCACCATGATAGATTATTTCAATATTTTGAAGGATTCTTTTTATTATTATAGGTAAAGGAAAATAGATGTGTTTTAGAATAAACAGAATTCATTTGAGTTTGGGTTCAATATTTTTATTTACTGACTATTCAGAATTCTTAACTTTTCTGACACATTTTTAACAAATGAAAATACGATCAACTTTACAAAGTGGCCTGTTTACATAAAATCATCTATGCAATTTGCCTTACACTCAACACTCCATATTGGCAAGTTTCTCAATAATTGAGAGCTGCCATTATTTCTAGGACTAAGGTCATGTTTCACAGTCAGAATGCATGCTCTGCTCTTCATAAACACATGGTATTCATTAGCAAATTCATATAACAGTCTACCAACATATTGTTATTGAGTTCTCAAAAGGCACCTCATTTTACTGTTGAGAAAACTGAGGTTCAGAAAATTATGTGAAAGGCTTAATAATACTGTGTTACTGTAAGATTCAGGACTGAACAGTGAATTTTTTTTTAATATTTTTATTGATTTCTCACAGAGAGGAAGGGAGAGGGATAGAAAGTTGGAAACATCGATGAGAGAGAGACATCGATCAGCCACCTCCTGCACATCCCCTACTGCGGATGTGCCCGCAACCAATGTACGTGCCCTATACCAGATTCGAACCTGGGACCTTTCAGTCCGCAGGCCGGAGCTCTCTCTACTGAGCCAAACCAGTTTTGGCAGTGAATTGTTTTTAATCCAGGCTGGCTTCCACTAAATTTTCCTAAGTTTTCACTGGGAGATAAAATGAACATTTGTCACTCTCTGGAATTAGACTACACTAAAATAGCTCCATTAATCCCATTCATTTCAAGAATTTTAAATCTATATGAAGAGGCAGGGAAAAGTACACATATATTTGCTCCCAGATGCAGTCCATAAATGCTATGGTTTTTCACTCAACAATAAAATGGAGTTCATAAAATGGGAATTCTAATACACTTATCAAAAATATTATATACCGTGCATTCAAAACATATTTATATTTAAAATGTTATCTCTATATTTGAGAGTTCATGAAAATGTCTTTGCAATGAAATAAATCAGATACACGGTATCTGAATGTGCTATTTATTTTATGAAGTATATAATTTATCTTAGTCTTCATGCTTGACTCTAAATTGAAGAAATAACCACTTGACTTCAGGACTATTGAAACTTCAGGTGATTTTCTACTTTAATATTTGAAGGGCATTGACAAGAGAAATAAGGTCACTTGCATCCCCGAGTTTAGTTTCTATTCTTAGAAGCACTTAGGTCCTCCACTGACAATTTTTCTCAATTAGAAAACATAACAAGGTATGCAAGCATATGCACCTGAAGTTAAGTGCATCCTGCCCTGGTCAGGCACGCGGCATTGACATTTTAAGTAGAAAGGTTGAAGGAATCAAGTTCATTTTGGAGTAATTTTGCAAGCTGAGGTAAGATCAATCCATTCCATAACAGGAAGCTTCTAGACCATAAAGAAAATAAAAGCAGTGTATAAAAGTGATGGACCATTACAAAAATCTATGCTTTGGTCAAGAGAAGATAATGAAACTTAATATTGCTAAGACAATATTTCATCTAATTCCCTATTGTATGTGAGTGTGTATGTGTGCACAAATGAATTTCCTTGGATTACAGAAGTGATCAGCTTGCTTTGTATCTTTGCCCTAGGTCTTTAGACAGGAATAAGAATCTTGCTCAGTGAACAATGGTTCATTCCTTCTCTCTTGCAATACATTTTTTATATAAACACTCATATTTATGTACCAGAGTCCCGTTGCATGAAGATTCGATCAAGAATAGGCCTTCCTTCCCCTGGCTTCCCTCCTGGCTATCTGGGAGCCTGCAAGTCTTCATTCCTGGCCAGAGCGTTGCTCCTGAAGCTCCCTATGGCCTCAGCCCTCCCCCTTATAGCAGGCCTCTGCCTGCCAAGCTGCTCCATGCCGACATATTCAAATTAACCCACCATCTTTGTTGGTTTAATTTGCATAATCATTCCTGATTGGCTGATGGGAACCTCAAAGGCCCAGCCAATTTGCATCTTTCTCTTTTGATAGTGCAGATATGTATGAGTTTGAAGTCTGAGGTGATTAGAGCATTTGGCCTCCAAAGATCACTGTATTTTTTTTTTTTCTCAGTATGAGGAGAACTGATCTGGGAGTCCCACATGTCAGCTTCTTCTAGAGAGAGAGATAACTTGAAACTGTCAAACAAGTTATTGGCAAATGTTCCCTCCATATGAGTCTATTTGCTTTTTGTCTGTTTTCATTTACAGAATGCAAGTCCATTTTCAGACTAGCATAAGTTTGAGCTTGAAGGAAAATGCATTTGATAAATGCTCATCATAAAAGGTCATTTTAGTTTTTCCATTTCTCAATGAATAATATGAGCAAGCAATAATTTAACAGAATTGGAAAACTTTATGAAACCCATGGTCAGTGAAAAGCTAAATGCCGCCCTAGCACACATCTTTATGAAAACAATTAACAAGATTTTACCCTGTAGGATTAGATTTTGCTATTTAATGAAAAATAATTCACACAGAGTCAATCTACCAAAATATAACAGTGTTTACTTAGCTATTTCCCTTAAAAGTGGTTTTAGATCTTCAATTGAAATATCTTGAATCAGGATAATTTGACTCTCCAGGGGACATTTATGGAAAAAACACACACATACAAAACAAAACTCTGAAAAGCTGGGTTAAAATCATTTTGAATCATGAAGTGCATTTTGATCATTAACTTGTAACCCTTATCACAGGGAAATCCAATATTCGAAGCAGTACTGGAGGAAATGAAATGAAAAGTAAGTTATGTTACTCTGTTTGAAGTGGATTTTCAGTTAGAATTCGCCAGATGCTGCCAACAGTCCTCATTCAGAAACTTCTCTCTCTTTATTCCTCCTGTGGGACTATTTTGTATTAGCGGTTCCATTGTGGATGCAGTTTTTCCAAAATAATTGACCCCCAGTGCCAAATTATTTTCCTGGTGGCGATTTTGATTGGGGGAAGGCATGCCAATTATTTCTGGCCACTGCAGAGTATAGAAGGCCTCAAAATTGCTCGCACTCCCTTCCCCTCCATTTTCTTCCTACACTATCCCCGACTCATGATAGTTACATTTTCAAAGTCTCTTTGTGGGGGTGAGTAGGAAGAAAGAGCATGGCTGATACTCTGTCTTATTCTAAATACATCTCCTGTCCATTTTGTGATTTCAGTAATACTCAACTTTTGACGGTTTCCTTCTCTTTTATAGAATAACTAGAGGCCCAGTGCAAAACTAGAGGGTCCCCTCAGCCCAGTCTGCACCCTCTCAAATCCAGGATCCCACTCACAATTCAGGAGCACTGGCTCCTAGCCTGCCTGTCTGCCTGATCACCCCTGTTGGCCTGGTTGCCAGTTACTGCACCCCTCTGCCAGCCTAGTCACTTCTCACTGCCCACCCCCCTGATGATCTGGTCAGTCCCCTGCCCCCCCATGCAGGCCTGGTCATCCCACACAGCCTGTTTGGTCATCCATTCAGTTGTGATGATCGCTTAGGCTTTTATATAGATAGATTATTATTATTTTCTAGGACTTGTGTGAAACTTAATGGAAATACCATATATGAATGACTTAGTACAGTTTTGCTAAATAATAAACTCAACCCCTTTTTCTCTGACATAGCAATCAGCCATGGAAAATGTATCACTAACATCAGACCTCACTGACTTCAACTACCTATTATATGCATTTCCAATTGTGAATGTACATGGATGTGTATGTGTGCATATCAGAGTGTCATTCATGTTACCGAGATCATGATTTACATGATGATAGACATTTATCATTTTCATATATTGACTTTCATGATTTTTGGCCACATTTATTTGTTTCTAAATATGTAAGAATGTCACCTATGATCCTCACTTTGTCTAAGTTAGCCTGCTTTATACTGTGCTATAATAATTTACTCATTTTCAAAGGAAGTATTGTAATAAAAAGCAGGTAATTTATGTAGAGCTCTTTTACTTATTTATGTTTATGTAACTTTACAATATGCTTTGTTTTCTCATTACATTACCCTATCCTTTTGAGGTATTATTTATTTCCATTTTTGCAACTATTCTGATTCTTTACAATTTAAACATCTGTATAATGATCTATATTCTGTGGTTGCTTGCTTTCACTCATTCACACCTCTGCCATTGACCTTGAGCAATTCCAATCTTTTTATATCTGTTTCCACATTTGTTATGCTCTGATTAGAAAATCTTCGTTTCCCCCTAAAGAGACATAAACATAGGACATTTTAAAATTTTGGAAGAGGATTGATAATAAAAAACTAAAATGTAAATAAAATCTATATTTATTTCTATCAGAAACTTTGAAATTGTTATGAGAGCAGAAATGTGAGTGAAGATATGAGTTGTAAGGTGGTACACTGAATTGCAAATATCAAATTGATGTTTCTTATTTTCTCACTACGGTTACAAAGTTACTGGTAAAGTTTCAAAGTCAAGGCTGTATGACTTATGCTAGACTTTCAGGAATGAGAATATTTACTTCATAAATTGTCTCTGAATGGGTTCTAGACCCCAGAGATAAAATTATAAAATTGCTTACAAATAAACACTTCTTGCAGGCCCACATAAACACAGAAATTGAGGAAATCTGAAGATGGACCAATAAATGACTATCTGCAGTCCAAACTACATTCTTATTTCACTTTGGTCTTGATACTCTTTATGGAGAGAACATTCCATCACTTCTTGATTTTAATTTAATAAACTAAAAGTCAATAAATACATCATTCTAAAAATAGATTGTTATTGTTTTTATGATCCACATACTTAGAACTTTATCAGGATATGTTCTTCAACTAGAACATTCCTCGTTTTTTAATGGAAACATTACGACATAAACCCCTACCAACTGTATTTCTAGATATTAATTTACTTCAAAACATCTGTCAGCTACATCCACAAGTCCCCATAGTGGTGTCTTAAACATACAACTCTCATTTCCAGGTTTCTTGTGGAACATTTTTTTACTTCTCTTTCCCATCACTCATTTGTCATAAACAAATGCGCATAAAGTCACTTGTTAAAAACCCCTTAGTGCCTGTGGCTGGCATTAGTAAGGCAGCTTCCAGTCATCAGGTGCCCTGATGCTGTTTAATTCATTGCAAAAGCTAGGCAATCGCTTATGGACGAGGACATATTTTTCCATGAGTGCATTGAAGCTTCTCTCCTTGTGACCGAAATATTATTACTTGACTCATGAAAAGTATTTCTTTCAGTTTTCATCCACTTTATACCCACAGATGCTAAATCCAGTTCAACTCGTTTAAATGAAAACATGCTGCATCTCCCTCCCTGATATCCTCTCACCACCTCTCAACCAGTTCACACACATCTCATTAACAATGGCAATTACATGTTAATCAATGACTAATAATTTTTTGGGGAAAAATTTGAGAAATCATGCCAGGACAAGGAAGAATGGTATGTATTCCTCTATTAACAATTGCTAAAATCAAGTTTTTTTAAAAAAAATGCTTTGTTACCATTGGAAGATTAAAAATATTCAATTAATATTGTTTTATAAAATATACTAATTTCTTAAAATTATCCCATGTCCAATTAACATTTTCTTTAATAATTAGAACAGTTGGTGTAAATGAACTCTCACCTTTTAAATAATTGGTACCATAATTTTACTTTCCAAACCTGCATTTCTTATCTGACTTTTCCTTTCAAAGCATTGCTTACTGTAGGTAACCAAGCTCATGTGTGTTTTTTTTTGCTTGTTTTGTTTTTGTGTGTGTGTTTTTTTTACTATATTTTATTGATTTTTTTTACAGAGAAGAAGAGAGAGAGGTAGAGGGTTAGAAATATCTATGAGAGAGAAACATCTATCAGCTGCCTCCTGCACACTCCCCACTCAGTATGTGTCCATAACCAAGGTACATGCCCTTGATCAGAATTGAACCTGATAACTTGATTCTTCAGGCAATACTCTATCCACTGAGCCAAACTGGTCAGGGCAACCAAGCTCATATTTGACCACTCCACCTTCATTAGGTAGTTGAAATGACTGGTTACATTTTTCAATGAAAACCATCTCTAGACTACATTTTTTCATGATGAAAAGAGAATTCCATAATTTTGTCCTCTTTTTACTTTAATCATTCATACATATTGCTGTGAAGTTGTTAGCCAGGCCTTTCGCATGTTGGAATTTAAGGTTTTAGATGTTAAGATTCAGGAGCTGACAGGGTTTGAAATGTGATCATCAAGTAAAGGTTGTTAAAGCAATAGCAATTGTGGAACTTGAAGGAGAGGTTTTTGAAGTCACCCTTGATTTTGATAGTATTTATTGATAAAAGAAAGAATGTAATCCACATTCTAGAATGGTCCATAGAAAATTAATACCTTAGAATTCACTCTACTTTCATTTATGACGACACTCTCCACTCTTCACCAGTTGGGTACATAGCTTACTTTCTCCCCACCTTCCCTCCCCACACACACATACACATTTTATAGTCTCCTTGAGTAATGTTTTGTGTATTTTCTATTACTGCAGTCTTGTCTAAACATTTATATAACTATGCCATACATGAAGTGTGTATGAAAAAGCATTCAATGAGTAAATAATAAATGCAGTAACATACATTTCGGATATTGATCCGTGTCACTCTTCCCATTTTTCAGATGGAAAAATCAAGGTCAAGAAGACAAATAAATGTTCAAGCACTTCAGGCTAGAGGGAAATCATGATTTTAACTAGGTTGAATACACAACCCAGACTATCCAGAAGAGTTTAGGTTTATGCTGTCATCCTGGAATAATTTTTATAGTACCACTCTTACCCTTAATAGTCTCCTGTGTAAACTATACGGTCACCTTGTTATAATCTAAACCTCTTAGTGAAGCCACTCTGCTATATTGTTGTTCATTTCTGAATAAATTATTTGGACATCTATGTGACTAAAAATATATCAAAAATGGATAAAAAATGCAGATTCAGGGGCTGTTATTTCTGTGGGCCCTTTGATAGTGGTTCAAGCATATACTTTTATTTGCAATAAGTATTCTTAAAATATCACTTTAAAAAATGTATAATCCAGATAGACTTATAATTGAAATATATATTAAATAAAGGATAAAAGATAAATTTAATGAAAATTGTGGAATAATCAAATATAAGAAAGTAGTATACTGATGATTTTCGTGTGAAAAATAGAATGTCTAAGTGTATTTACTAGAATTAGTATTTCAATTCAAGGTATTGGGTCTCATATACTAAATCAACTCACTTTTTTGCTGTATAATTTTATGTACTGACATAAAAATACATTTTACATATCAACCTTTTAAAGGCAGAAACAATAGTTTTTTAATTTTAAGTACAAGGTAGAGGTTATTCATTTTTCCAGTCTGAACCTCTGAACCATGCTGTACCCAACAAAACATTTAATGTCTGCATGTATCCTGATTGCTTTTGAAAAAGCACTAATATAGGTTCTATGAAATTCCTACTGCTCTTGAAAATTATATTATTTTCCATTTGCAATCAAATAATTCTTTTAAATTATAAAAATTAGGAAATGCAGATAAATAAGTTTAAAAAATTTCATAAACAGTAAGAAACAATCATTGTTGTCATTATCCTATCTAAAAAATAGTGATATGCAAATTGACCTTACCTCTGCTACACTCACAAGCCAAGCCCCTCAGCCAATCAGGAGTGAGTATGCAAATCAACCCAACCAAAATGGCTACAGCCACAGAGTGAGCAGGAAGCTTGGGTTTCCCCACCAACAGAGGAAGCCAAGCTTTCCACCTGCCCTGGCCTGCCTTAGCTTCCACATAAGGTTACAAAGTTTTAATTATAAAAGATAAATAAATCCCAGATACCACAGCCTCAGTTTGGGTTGCCAGGAGGTGTGGCCAACCTATAAACCATCACAAACCCATCCCAAGCCACCCCACACTGTAGGGCAAGTCCCACCCTGATCCAGGACACCCTTCGGGCAAAGCCAGATCCCACCTGTGTACCAGGCCTCTATCTTATATAATAAAAGAAAAATATGCAAATGAATCCAACACACAATGTGGCTGCCCTCATGTGGTCAATTATCCTGCTCCCGTGTGGACACAAGATGGACACCACAAGATGGCCAGAAGGGGAGGGAATTTGGGAGGGATCAGGCCTGCAACGGAGGGGAATTGGAGGTGATCAAGCCTGCAAGGGAGGCCAGTTAGGGATGACCAGGTCAGTAGATGAGGGAAGTAGGGGGGTGATCAGGCCTGCAGAGAAGAGCAGTTGGAGGGGACTAGGCCTACAGAGGAGAGCAGTTAGGGGTGACCAGGACTGCAGAGGAGGATGGTAAGGAGAAAATAGGCTGGAAGGAGAGCAGTTAGGCATCAATCAGGCTGGCAGGGGAGTGGTTAGGGGTTGATCAGGCCACCATGCAGAAGCAGTTAGTGCAATCAAGAAGGCAGGCAGGCAAGCAGTTGGGAGCCAGCAGTCCTGGATTGTGAGAAGCCCATTTAAGCCCAATCTTACCAGAATCAGGCCTAAACAGGTAGTTCAACATCCCTTGAGGAGTCTCAGATTGGAAAGGGTGCAAGTTGGGCTGAGGGACACACATCCCTGTGCATGCATTTCTTTATGCTTATATATTGTGTATGGTAACCAACCATGATTGCCAATCCAGAAAACTCCCATTCAAATCTAGAATCTACCATTTATAGCCATTGACTCTGGGCATCTAACTCAGTCTTTAAGTGATTCAATTTCCTAAGCAATGCAGTGAGATTTAAACTGTATGTACCTTACATGGCTTTTGTAAATTAATACATATAAAATGAATATTTGCATAATGGTTAGTTACCATTATATCGGAACATAAATGCTATACAGTGGTACTTCGAGATATGAGTGCCCAAACACATACGAGATTTTTGAGATACAAGCCGTTGAGTGAGCAATTTTTGCTTTGAAATACGAGCAACATTTGAGATAGGAGTAATGGAGCAGATCGGCCGGTTACACACGACCCAGCAGTTTACCGTGACTGGAGCGTCTCATAGTTTCCCACGCCTCAAGATTACGGAACAACCAAGACTGGTTTGGCTCAGTGGATAGAGCGTCAGCCTGCGGACTGAAAGGTCCCAGGTTCGATTCCACTCAAGGGCATGTACTTTGCTTGTGGGCACAACTCCAGTAGGGGGCGTGCAGGAGGCAGCTGATCAATGTCTCTCTCTCATCGATGTTTCTGACTTTCTATCCCTTTCCCTTCTCTGTAAAAAATCAATAAAATATATTTAAAAAAAAAGATTATGCAACAAATTAAACTCGTATCTTGAAGTACCACTGTACATGGACATTTTATATAATAGTATTAGTGGTCTGGTATATGAAATTTGTGCACTGAAGCAGGGAGTCCCTCAGCCCAGCCTGTGCCTTCTCACAGTAGTCAGGGAGCCCACAGGAGATGTCTGACTGCCAGCTTAGGCACGATCCCTGGTGTCTAAGCCAGCAGTTGTACATCCTTAGCTCTGCTGTGGAGGTGGGAGGGGCTCAGGCTACTGCCACTGCACTCAGCAGCTGTGAGCCTGGCTCAGGGCTTCTGGTTGAGCTGCTCCCACTATGGGAGTACACTGACCACCAAAGGGAAGCTCCTGTGTTGGGCATCTGCCCCTAGTGGCCATTGTGCATCATAATGACTGGTTGTTCCACCATTCGCTCAATTTACATATTAGCCTTTTTTTTTATATAGGATAAGCATTGAGTGTATACATTTACTTAATAGATATCATATCTTAATTGTTGCATTATATTTTCTTGCATGGATATTCTATACTTTATTGATTAGTACTATTGAACTAATTTAAAAAAAATCAGTAAGAAAATGCACATTTCTCAATTAATATGGATAAAACTTTAAAAATTAGCTTTATAAAAGTGGTTATCCACTTCTGGCCATATCATTGTCAGTTATCAGGGGAACAACTAAATGTTGAATGAGGTATCATTACCAGAATAGCTAAAATGTAAATAATTGATAAAATTATGTATTATAAAGAATTTAGAACAATTAAAACTCCTAAACACTATAGCGGTGGTATATATTTTTACAACTGTTTTGAAAAAACACTTGGCAAAGTGCAAATACGACATAATAATCCACTCATTGGTATACACTTATGACTGTATCAAAATACATTAAAGGAATGTTATAGAAAGAACTACTATTCATAAAAGCTCCAACCTGTAAATAACAGGGATAAATCACATAGAAATAATACTGACAACATTGAGATATCAGGTTTATTGTAATGGAACCTAATAGTCCTAAGTAAAAAATATTCTCTGAGGAAGAATAAAGGCATGGAATATGCCATAAACATCTCCTAACTTCTTTCAGTTTCCTTGTTTATTTTGTTTTTTTAACATAGTTCACACCAGATATTGATTGATATTTCAAATGATCTCCACTGGTGGTATTGTGAGAAAATTTCATGTCAGCTTATGACCTTAGAGTGACATATATTTCATATCTCTAAAGTGCTTAAGTTTTCAAATCTCTTTTTAAATATTATAGTTTATTTTGAAGTATTGAGGGGTTGCATCTAGGATTACTCTGTAAGTAACATTAATGTTCCATCATATTCTTCCTAAATTTTAAATAAGAAAAGCCACATGTTGTTTTAAGAAAGTTAAACCAAACACACACAATTAGGTCGTGTCAGGCTGGAATAAAGAAGTTTAGAAATAAAAGCCATTATATAATATCTGAATTATCTATTTTCTTGTGTGTAAAAAGTCACCTTAAAACTTGATGGCTTAAAACAAAAATAAATGAAATTCATTTATTTTCAAGTAAGGCATCTAAAACTATTTTCTAACAGATATTTTATTACTGATAACACACCTGTTAGAAAATAGACATTCAATTCAGTATTGTAAACCGATAGACTAGGGGCCCAGTGCACAAATTCGTGCACCTTGATAGAAACTCTGGGCTACAAGGAGGCAATAGGCACAAGGGTGAGTCTCAGTCCCTCTGTGCCCCCACCTGGCCCCTTGTGCCATGGCCCTGATCCTCTGTCTGCTGGCATCCCTGGTCCCACCACTGCTGTTGCTCCCACGTGCCAATGGCTCTGCCCTGCTTGCACCTGCTGATGGCACAGAGCATTGGCTGCTACCCCGATTGACCCTCAGGAGCAGGGGAAGTTGGAGAAGCCCTCAGGGATGATCAGGACCAGCAGCCACCTCTTGAACCTGCTTATAGTGCCAAATGATCAGGACTGGTGCTGGGCACCAGCAGTGGGTTCAAATGTGGCCAGCATTGGTAGTGGATACAAGCGGTGGCTCCAGTGCCGGCAGTGGATGCGAGTAGGGCCATCAGAAGGTGTGAGTGCCAGGAAAGACCAAGGAGCATGGGAGCAAAGAATTTTCAGTAACAGCTAGAGGCTTACCCCAGTGACAGCAACTCGTGCCCTGCTTAGTCTGGTGCCCCCGCTAACCTGCTCCACCATCCTGCCCAGGTAAAGCCTGCCATGTTATGCACATGCCCCCTTGGTGGTCATCGCACATCATGGCGACCGGTTGTTCTAGTTGTTTTGCCATTCAGTTTATTTGCATATTAGTCTTTTATTAGGATCTTTCTAAGTTTATATTTTGATGTTGCAGAGTCAGCATGATAATGATTTTGGAGACATATTTGTTATTTTAAGAAAATGTTTTTATTAATTTCAGAGAGGAAGAGGGAGAGAGAGAGAGCTAGAAACATCAATGATGAGAGAGAATCATTGATCAGCTGCATCCTGCATGCCCCATACTGGAGATTGAGTCAGCAACCTTGGCATGTGCCATCACCTCCTGGTTCATAGGTTAGAGCTCAACCATTGAGCCACAATGGCTGGGCTGGAGTAATATTTCAATAAGTATTTAAATAATAACAGTTCTGACTATTTCACAAAACTATATTATAATCATGCTATTGAGAATTCATTCTTTTTTTTTGTCTTGCTGATTGTTCAGCACCATCAGAACAATATATTATGTTAGTAGAAGGCTAATAGAAATTTTGTCTGATATAGGAGTAATTAAAACATTTGAGTTGGCATCTATTTTTAATATATGTGGGAATTCAATAATAAATCCTCTGTGACACAAATTACTTATAGAGAAGCACAGAGCACTTGAGAATTAATAGCAATTTAAATATATATTTAATAAAGCTATGAACTGAATAGCATGGGATTAGAAAAATGGGTACATTTTGAATACATTCAAAACTGTGTTAATAAAAACACTTCTTGAATTAAGGCCCTAAGTCATATTTATCATGGTGTCTTGATATGATCAACTCTAAATTTAATCTTTTAAGCTTCCTGACAATATTTTATTTTCTATTCTAATTCACAGTATATTGATATTTCCAAGGGAAGCAAGAACACATATAAATTGACAAGTACATTATTATGTTTATCTTTTGCAAAAGAGAAGATGCAGAAGATTACATATTATGGGAGATATTTGCTTTAGGAAGGTGTGTCCAGATACTCTTTCATGAGCACACAGACTGAATAGTCTCTTTCCATTTCACAGCTGTACTAAATGCAATTCTGAGGTCATTCCAGCCACTTAGGTTATGCCTATACGTCAGCCATGTCAAAACTCATTAATTAAGCAAGGACTAGTAGGCCAGTTACATTTCAATATGTTTGCTTGTTGTTGTTTTTCAAGTGAAACTGGCAGGAAAACAAATAGCAACCCTCCATCATTTACCAAGGTGTTTCCTTCGTGACTGCTTCACAGTCACATGGTCGTCTTGATATTTTCCCCTCTCTTTCCTGTTAAGTATGTAGATAATTATGGTGGCAAATATTCTCCTCCTGTAGTCTTCTGTGAGGTGCCAGGGCAATTATTTGTACCCCTTGAATAGAAGAAAACCTCTGGGGGGGGATGGAGTTTCTGCAAAATTTATGATCTCCTTCTTATGCCTTTATTTTTTGGTTGTAAGCTTGTCCCCATTTTACTTTTCACCCATGTCTTCATTGGCATATGTGTCCAAGCATCTTTTGAATGAGAGTTTGCAAATCATGTGGCCAGATCTGTGACTTTTCCCTAGAACTTTAAGAGACATGCAAATATAACAGAATACTGCTCTTAGGATATCTCACTATGAGTGTTATTACAAGGAGACACGGCTTTGTTTCTAGCATGGTTGGCTTGAGCCACTTGCCTGTATGTTATGAAATCTATGTGCACAGATATTCTTTTGTTCTTTTTACAAATGATAGCCACTCTTTGTGTGTGTGTGTGTGTGTGTGTGTTTGTGTGTGTGTGTGTGTGTTTGTTAATACTCACCCAAAGATATTTTTTTCTATTGATTTTTAGAGATAGTGGAAGAGACGCGGAGAGACAGAGAGAAACATTAGTGTGAGAGAAATAATATAATTGGTTTCTTCCTGCATGTGCCCTGACCAGGGCCAGGAATCAAGCTTGCAATCGAGGTACATGCCCTTGACCAGAATCAAACCTGGGTCCTTCAGTCTGCAGGTCCATGCCCTATCCACTAAGTCAAAGCAGCCAGGGCAATAAGGCTGATTCTGACAATGGAAAAGGCAACATTGACCTGGTTACATTCATGCTGACAATTTCTAATACAGAATCATAAACTAGGAACTAAGGACATGCTAAAATCTCATTTGCTGCACTTATTTTATTCACACAGATTTAGAAGGGAATGGGATTGCCATGATATATATTTGATAGGCAATAATCATAAAAATTATTTAGCACTTTATAGGTTATAAAACACTTTACCTCACTTGATCCTCACATAATCCTGTGAGTTGAGTAAATATTATTTGCCTTTTACTCTTGGGAATTGGAATGCATTGACATGGCAAAGATGACTGAGGTGACAAGTGGGAAATCTGAAAAAATTAGCCTGTGGTATCAGATTCTCCTATTTTGATGAAATATATCACACTCTGAGAATAGCTGTCTTTTCAATGTTATCATTTCTAGTTTAGAACAGTAAAAAACAAATTACCAAAAAATATCTTTCATTCTTATGTTTCTGAAAAATAAGTAAATAATTCTCATCAACAAAAGGAACGTAAGACTCATGCTCAGAATGAAAACAGAACTTCACATGGACTACACTTGACCTCCTGAAGAACTGTATGAGTTAGGAGTGCATTTGGAAGTATGTAAAGAAACATATTATGATACTAATTAAAATTTTTAAAAATAAATCTTTATTATTCAGATTATTACAATTGTTCCTCCCCCCCATACCTCCCCTCCACCAGGTTCCCACCCCACCCTCTACCCTTACCCACACCCCCACTATCCTCATCCATTGGTATATGGTTTTTGTCCAGTCTCTCCCCACACCCCCCACACCCTTTTCCTCCTGAGAATTTTCAGTTCACTCCCTTTTTATGCCCCTGATTCTGTTCATTCACCAGTTTATTCTGTTCATCAGATTTTTTATTCACTTGATTTTTAGATTCACTTGTTGATAGATATGTATTTGTTGTTCATAATTTTTATATTGACCTTTTTCTTCTTCTCCCTCTTCTTAAAGAATACCTTTCAGCATTTCATATAATACTGATTTGGTGTTGATGAACTCCTTTAGCTTTTTCTTATATGTGAAGCTCTTTATCTGCTCTTCAACTCTGAATGATAGCTTTACTGAGTAGAGTGGTTGTAGGTTCTTTCTATTCATCATTTTGAATATTTTTTACCACTCTCATCTGGCCTGCATAGTTTCTGTTGAGAAATCAGATGACAATCATATAAGTGCTCCCTTCTATGTAACTAACTGTTTTTCTCTTGCTGCTTTTAATATTCTCTCTTTGTCTTTTGCTCTTGGCATTTTAATTATGATGTGTCTTGGTTTTGTAGTCTTTGGATTCCTTTTGTTTGAGGTTCTCTGCGCTTCCTGAACTTATAAGTTTATTTCTTTCACCAGGTTGGGGAAGTTTTCTGTCATTATTTCTTCAAATACATTTTCAATATCTTGCCCTCTCTCTTCTTCTGGCACCTCCATAATTCTGATGTTGATACGCTTGATGTTGTTCCAGAGGCTCCTTACACTATCTTTATATTTTTGGATGCTTTTTTCTTTTTGCTTTTTCAATTTGGGTTTTTTTACTTCTTTGTATTTTAAATCTTTAACTTGATTCTTGCAATCCTCTAGTCTGCTGTTGCATCTCTGCATATTATTTTTTATTTCAATCCGTGTATGCTTAATTTCTAGTTGCATACTTAATTCCTAGTCCCTTTTCATATTCTTGAGGGTCTCTCTAAATTTATTGGCCTTTTTGATAAAATTCTTGAAAAATCTTATAACTGTGGTTTTGAACTCTATATCCAGTCATTTGCTTTTCTCCATATCTTTCATTTGTGATCTGTTTATTTGTCTCTGCATTTTGCCTGCTTCCCTGAGTTGATAGAATGGTTTTGTGTGCTAGCTGCTCTATAGGACTCAGGGTCTCAGCCTCCCCAGTTACCTGAAGTGGACACTCTTGGTTCACCCCTTTGTGGGCTGTGTGCAGAGTGTTATTGTAATTAAGCCTTGATTATTGCTATCGCTGGGAAGAATTGACCTCCGGGCCAATTGGCTGTGAGGATCAGCTGTGTCTACATTGGGAGAACTGTGCTGGAGACATCCTTATGAGACAGTTCTTGCAAAAGCCTCTGTTCTCAGCTTGGATAGGGCAGAGTCTAAGGGCTGAGCAGAAAGCAATGGCTTCCAGTCAGCCCTACCCTAAGATGGCCCTTGGTTCTCAGTGTCCCATGGTAATCACTGCAAGCACCTCTGAGAGAAAGTTTTATCTGCTGCCAGACAGTTCAGTTTCTCCCCGAATGAGTCTGGGTCCCCAGAGTCTCCCTCAGTACTGGAGTTCAGAACAGTCAGAAGTTTTTGTCTCCCTCTCAATTGAGAAAGCCAGTCACGTAATCAGTTGCCAGCCCTCTCTGCATGTGTGTGCTGTGCCATACCTCTGCCTTCTGCTTTTCTTCTGAGTCTCAACGTTCTTTTCTCTCCTTCTATTTGTAGAATTTCTACTCAGCCAGCTTTCCTGTGGTTCTGGATGATGTCTGTTTTGTCTTTTAGTTGTAGTTTTGAAATTATTGTGCAAGGCAGTACATCTTAGTTTCTCTGATCCTAATTTGACTTTTATTTGTATTCATGAAAATGATAGCTAGAGGATTTAGTTCAGATAGAATGAAGTTACCCAAGGAACTTTTGAAAAACCTAAGTTTTGCCAAGACCAGTTTGGCTCAGTGGATAGAGCATCGGCTTGCAGACTGAAAGGTCCCAGGTTCCATTCCGGTTGGGGGCATGAGCCTTGCTTTCGGGCACATCTCCACTGTGGGGGGCATGCAGGAGGCGGCTGATCGATGTCTCTCTCTCATCAGTGTTTCTGACTTTCTATCTCTCTCCCTTCCTCTCTGCAAAAAAAAAAAAATCAATAAAATATATTTTTAAAAAAACAAAAAACCTAAGTTTTTTTGTTTTGTTTTGTTTTTGTTTCTTTGTGTATTTTTGTTTTTTTTTCTCTACCAGTATTTAGTTCTCATTATTTTAATATCATTGGTCTACTAACAGGCATTACTTCATTATTCTAGGTAGGAATAAAAGAGAAAAATATAGATTATATATTTTTAAAAGCTCTAATCTTGTTCCATATACCTTTGCTAATGTCTCATTGATGGTAACTATGTCACATGATATTTGTAAAGCACTCTGGAATGTAAATATAATAGGCGATTTTTTTGACTAAGACAAAATTAAGATTTTTTTTTGGGGGGGGGTGAAGGGCAGAGAAGAAAGGAATATGTGTATTGGGTGCATAATTAATAATGTCTCCCATAAGAACCAAGGATGGTGACTTATTCTCCTCATGTCACTACAGACTGATGAGAACTTCCTTCTCAACCAGTACTGGCCTGTGAATGTGGATTTGAGAGACACTAGAGTAGTTTCTATCTTCTTATCTTCAACATTTTCCATGTTCATGCTCATGGGTTTGTATCTGGAGATGCTGTATAAAAAGTTCAGTGCCCACCAGTTCCCTCTCTTAACTTAAAAAAAAAAAGGAAAATGTAGAAATAGGATATAAAAAAACAATATATAATCAAAGATTCCTACTTTGTTAAGAGTGGAAATCAAGGCAATAAACTCTCTTTTACTAAAATACTTGAAGAGCGGTTCAATTGGCTTGTCAGAAAAACAGAAATATTAGTACTTTTTTCATTTTTTGTTATTGGTATAGTAAAATTTTATAGGTTTTTAATATTAAACACGTGTAATGAACAAAGGGAAACAACGGAGCAACCATTATGAAAATTAGCCCATAATCTACTTCTTTCTTTGCATTTCCTAACTAACATCGATGAGAGAGACAAACATCAATCAGTCACCTCCTATACGCCCCCTACTGAAGATATGCAAACACCACAGCAAATACCATTTAAATTCTTACCTTTTCAGGCACATTTTCTTTTACTCTGAAGTTCACTCCTCAAAATGGTTCATAAATTTCCCCAGAGTCTCTAATCCTCTTCCTCAATGATCTTTCTATCCATTCTCTCCTTTACTCCCTTTTCTGAGTCACACAGCAAAAAATATCCTCTAAATATAAACTTCTTTTTTAATTGAATTTATTGGGGTGACATTGGTTAATAACATTACACTATTAGTTTCAAGTGTACAACTCTGAAATAGATCATTAGACAGATACTTCTTGAGAGAATGTGAGAGGGAAATACTGAACAAAATTTTCTAATAATGTAGAGGTGAAGAAATAGTGAGCAACATTTTAATAAATTTTATCTTATACACATATATAAAATTAGATCTATATGTAAATGTATATACACACATATATACATGTATATGTATATGTATATACATACACACAAAGATGTAACACTACTGTATCAATTCTGTGGCAGGGAAAGAAAGAGAAAACTAGAGCTTGAATATGCCTAAAAGTGGTTTGTTCTCTTATAAAGCTGAACTATTGGTGGGTTTTTTTTTAATTCTTTATATAACTATGATGTATTTTCTTATAGAGATAGAATTTGTTAAACTATGGTAAAATATCCCATAGATGCAATCCAATTTATGTGAAATGCAAAGTAAGCATTTAAATTTGTATAATTTTACTCATTTTATTTTTTGAGGGTGTAAAAGCATCCCTTAAAATGGTTAATTATAATGAAGCATGAAACAAAGAAAACCACTAGAAATAATGGCTTAATAAGAAATAAAAGGGAAGGAAAAATGTATTAATAAAATGTCACTACAAATAACCATCAAATTAAAGTCTTCACAATGTTATACTCTTTGTATCTTTTGTTTCAATAGAATAAAATAAGATTAAATTAGACATTGGAATCAGAAAGAAAACTAAACAGCTTACTTTGAATACTTCATTCCTTTTTTTAAAAATATATTTTATTGATTTTTTACAGAGAGAAAGGGAGAGGGATAGAATATTAGAAACATCGATGACAGAGACAGACATCAATCAGCCACCTCCTACACGCCCCCTACTGAGGATATGCCCACAACCAAGATACATGCCCTTGATGGGAATCGAACCTGGGATCTTTCAGTCAGTAGGCCAATGCTCTATCCACTGAGCCAAACCGGTTTTGGCACTTCATTCCTTTTTAATTCCATCTACATTGGAAATATCATTAAGCTATTTTTTATTTATTTATTTAAGAATCAAACATTTGAGTTAAGATAAATTAATGTTGCAATACATGAATAAACAAAATATACTTAATTTTGGTTAAAGTACACTTTACTTTTTTTATGGTTATGGAATTAGAAAGAAATTAATACTGAGATATGTATTTGTATCTGAATTTTATTTTAAATTTAATAAATAACTGGTGCTCTAGGGAGAGAAAAAAGAAAAATAAGTAGGATGTATTTATTTTATAGGATACTCAAAATTACAAGGTGACAGATGTTTCCATGTTTTATAGATGTAGAAAAATTATTTGATAAATGTTATTTTTAGTTTTTAGGTGGTCTGTGAGTTTTAATTACTCAAACACTGAGGTAATTAGTAATCTGTAGTGTATAATTAGTGATGTCTGCCATAAGAAATTGTCAACATTGTATAAGAAAAAATCTAAAAACTTATGCAAATAAAGACTTTTCAAATATATATATAAACACTTGATATTTATTGACATATGCTAGGCTTTAACTTTCATATCTGAATACAAAAGTGATGGAAATATTTTTTTTCAAAAAATTTTGGCACTAAACACTAAACCACTGTTTAATTTGGAGCTTTCATATTCTTCTTATTTTTCTTTACTGGAGGCCTGATGCACAAAATTCATGCAAGAGTAGGCCTTCCTTTCCCCAGCTGCTGGCGTCAGCTTTCCTCTGGCACCTGAGACCCGAGCTTCCCTTGGGCTCCAGGGACCCTGGGTTTCCCTCGTGGCTTCTGCCTTGTCAGGAAGGTAGTCCAGAAGGACATACAGAAGGATGTCCAGTCTAATTAGCATATTATGCTTTCATTATTATAGGTTGTTAACCAGTGGTGTCCCTCAGCCTGGCCAGGAATGGACTGTGGGAGGGCTCTAGGGCTTTTACAGCCATTTGGCCCAGTCCTAATGGCTCGACTCCAGCAGCAAACTAACCTATCGGTCAGAGTATTTGCCTCCCAGTGGTAGGTGCACATCATAGTGACCAGTCAGATGTATAAACTTTATTAAAGTTCCTTCTTTCAAAATCATAAAATGGATGTGTTTGAAACAAATGTCTGTACAAATGTCTGTATCATAATTACAATGAATAGAGTTGCAACATTTTTATTATTTTGTGTTTATGTGCAAAAGCCATTTATTATATATATATATATATATATATATATAGAGAGAGAGAGAGAGAGAGAGAGAGAGAGAGAGAGAGAATATGCAAATTAGCCTGGGACACCATAATGGTCATGATCAGCTCCAAATGAGGGGCCTGGTGTGGGTCCAGAGTCTGAGAGAACAACAGATAGGGTGGCCCCAGAAACAGAGAGAAGAACATGCCAGGGTGGGGGTAGCCCCCAGCCCCAGCCCCATGACCACAGTGCTGGGCTGGTGGGGCAGGACCAGAGATACAAACCCATAGAGGGGTCTGGTTCAATTCTGATATGTACCTAGGTTGCAAGCTCCTCCCTGTCTAGGACCCAGGTCAGAGCTCATGCAGGAGGCAACCAATCAAAGTGTTCCTCTCACACTGATGTTTCTCTATGTCTCTCTCTCTTCCACACTCTCTAAAAATTAATTGGAAAATATCCTCATGTGAGGAGAAAGAAAGAAAGAAAGAAAGAAAGAAAGAAAGAGAGAGAGAGAGAGAGAGAGAGAGAGAGGGAGGGAGGGAGGAAGGAAGGAAGGAAGGAAGGAAGGAAGGAAGGAAGGAAGGAAGGAAGGAAAGAAGAAAGGAGACAGAAAGAAGAAAGAAAGAAAGAAAGAAAGAAAGAAAGAAAGAAAGAAAGAAAGAAAAGAAGGAAGGAAGGAAGGAAGGAAGGAAGGAAGGAAGGAAGGAAGCAAAGAAGGAAGGAAAGAAGGAAGGTCATATCCTATGAAAGAGACAGCTTGAAAATGCTAAAGAAAGTTGTCATTTTTTTATGGTGAAGGAACTGGAGTCTGTGTTAATGAAAACACCTTGGTGGCTGAGGTGGCTAGCCATGGCAGCAACAGCAGGGTGATGGGGGTCAATAGGACATCCCCAGAGGGCTTCTGGACTGTGAGAAGGGGCAGGCTGGGCTGAGGTCCCTCCCCAGTGCACAAATTTTGTGCACCAGGCCTCTCATCAAGAATAATCTCCAATGAAATCTATTATGGTTCAAAAACATACCTAATATTTTGTCACCTGTGCTCATATTTATGCAATATATAACACCAAAAATGTCTTCCTCATAATTTCTACCTATCATGTTTCTATCCATCTTTAAATCCTATTTTTTTCAAACCAATTCAAATACCCATATGCTCCATGATACCTTTGTATTATATCAATTTACACTGATATAAATTGACTTCCCAGAATTTAGGTGAACAACAAATTATTAATTTTAAAAGCACAATTTAGTATATTCTTTCCATAAATATTTTTTATAAGACTGTGTATAGTGTTAATTTATTTCCTAGATAATAGTTAACAGCATGATCATTGAGTTCAAATAGATAAGACTTCAAACATCTGTTTTTCTGATTATCATATCTGTGCCTCTTTAAAAAGTCATTTATTCTATCCATTTGACTCAGTGGATAGAATGTTGGCCTGCTAGTCACAAAACACAAATTGAAAACTACCAAAATATAAATAAAGTAATATCATTATCTCTCTATTCAATAACATTTTAATTGAGGAAAAGAACTATAACATATTTAAAGTAAGACTTTAGCCTTAAAAATGCTAAATTTTACATATTACACATGAAAAATAATTAGGGTTCCAAGGTGAAAGTGATAATACCTGCTTGGAAACAATGCCAGCATATGGATTGTATTTGAGTAATTACTTATTAAGTTGTAATTCTGATTATTTGAAATGAGTCAGAGTCATTTCCAGGAAGAGAAAAATGCCTTTGGAGAGGGCATGGGATTCTTGTGATGTGGAGTATTGTACAATTTACTTTTTTGCTTTAGGCTGTGCTGAAGAGAACAGAATAGTGAGATCAGAAAAGGAGATTTGGCAGAGGTTGAAGTCAACCTTGAATGCCTGGCTAAAGTCCTACTCTGATGTTGGAAAGTGTGCATGAGTAATAGCGGTATATGAGAAGGCATGGGCATGTGAGCAATAGGTGAGGGACAGATGGCACTTTAGGAAATTATTTCCATAGTCTAAGGTAATGGATAAAGGAGAGGTTGCCTGGTATGATGAGAGTAAATAGATTACACACACATAGATGAAAGAATAACATATTTTTAATATATTTTTATTGATTTTTTTTTTTACAGAGAGGAAGGGAGAGGGATAGAAAGTCAGAAACATCGATGAGAGAGAGACATCGATCGGCCACCTCCTGCACACCCCACTGTGGAGATGTGCCCGCAAGCAAGGTACATGCCCCCGACTGGAATCGAACCTGGGACCCCTCAGTCCGAAAGCCAACGCTCTATCCACTGAGCCAAACCGGTCTCGGCAAAGATTTACATTTTAACGGGAGTATGTATGAAAAAGAAGATCTGGTGAGTTTTCTGAGAAAATCTTTTATTTTGGTTAGAACTAATGCAGACATTTTTATGAGAATTGTGTTTTCTTATCAGTTTCATGAATTAATGCTGATTTGGAAAGATTGTAGAAAACCTTAAAAGGGACTTAAAATAAATAATTATGTGGTTGAAATGAACACTTTAGACAAAAATAAGAGGAAATTACATAATTTATTAAAGTCTAATAGAAGTGAAGAGCTATTTACCACAATTTTTGAGGTCAGTATTATTTCACATAAGAATGAAATAAATATTACTAGATCATGCAGGTATCAAAAACAATGAAGATAACTTTTTTATCTATCTGATGGTACCCAACATTTACCATGCTTTTATTAATAAAATTGAACATCTTGCTAATATATTTTTTTAAATTTTGAGTGTTAAACTATATGCATGGGAGATGTGCTTTTAAGAAAAAGTAATAATTCACTCTCTTCTTAGTATATATAGTACTCTAAGAAAAGTAATTAAAATTTCACAGTCCAAATAAATTTTGTGTACTTTCAACTATGAAAAGATTTATTCCTTCCTTACTGATAGAGACCATAAAAACTAGAAACATAATCTACTTCTACTCAAATATTTTCTTCAAAGTTAGAAGTTTGAATTGGATTTCACTTAAGGAATCAACAAGCATGGGATAATGGCTGGCCAAAATATCACATGATCTCACTCATTTATGGAATATAATGAACAACATAAACTGATGAACAAAAACAGATCCAGAGACAGAAATATCGGTCAGACTGTCAAACCTCAGAGGGAAGGTAGGGAAGGTAGTGGGTAAAGGAGAAATCAACCAAAGGACTTGTATGTGTGCATATAAGCCTAACCAATGGACACAGACACTAGGGGGGTGAGGGCATGAGTGGGATCAGGGATCAGGGGCGTAATGGAGGGATAAGGACACAGATGCTTTAGGGAGAGAAAAAAAGAAAAATAAATAGGATGTATCATGCTCAAAATTACAAGGTGACAGATGTTTCCATATTTTATAGAAGTAGAAAAATTATTTGATAAATATTATTTTTAGTTTTTGTGTGTTATTTCAATTAACTTAAGAATAATGTGTTATTTCAATCACCTTAAGAATATACCAGCCGAGACCGGTTTGGCTCACTGGATAGAGCGTCGGCTTGCGGACTGAAAGGTCCCAGGTTCGATTCCGGTCGGGGGCATGTATCTTGCTTGTGGGGACATCTCCACTGTGGGGCGTGCAGGGGTGGCTGATCGATGTCTCTCTCTCTCATTGATGTTTCTGACTTTCTATCTCTCTCCCTTCCTCTCTGTAAAAACATCAATAAAATATATTAAAAAAAAAAAAAGAATATACCAGTTCTCATGGGGCTGATTTCAACCAGGAAGCATTCCGCAATGAGGCAAAGAAACCGGCCAAATTTAATAAGGCTGACTGCCTCTGACTCATCATCTGATCTACTCAGGGATGACCATCTCTTTCAATGACATATATATGAAACCTAAGAATAAGTGTTTAGCTGACTGTTGGGTTTTACCTTTAAGTATTACTCCAAAACAGGTTTTCTTTGTATGAGTTTATCAAATAAGATGAAAAGCAACATTATGTTTTCATGCACAAATAATAAGTAATTAATTAGAAAGGCATGCAAGGAAAGAGTACAGTCTACAGAGTGATTTTCCCCATTAGCATTTTAATTGTTGAAAAAATTATAGTCCTTTAGTTCCATGAAAAGTGAAACTTGTCCACTGAAAGCCGAAGAATAAAACTCACAGGCAATGAAAACTGACTTTGAGAAAAATAAATATTTAGTCTCAACTCTTGATCTCTGCAGAATCTGAAAAGTTGCCCCTGGACCGAGATGGACAGAAGTTTTATTAGAAAAATGAAAATAATCCATTTTATTGAAAAGAACGTGGCCATGTTATGCTCTGGGGTGATTTCAAAGCAGCCGGTGGGGTTACAGACAGATGGGAGGAAATCACCCTTTCTCTTGTTTCCTTCTCTTTCGCAGTAACTCCTCTCTTCAGTGGAAATCTCAGTGCTTCCACTGAGCCAATACTGCAAAGGTAATAAGCAAGCAGGAATGTGCATGCTAAAGTCATCGCCGGAGTGAATGGCATTCAGCTCACAATAAAGGGAATAATTGTCTGTGTACGTTGATAATCAAATTCACTCGCTTCCCAGGTAGTTCAATTAGACTGTACCTCATTAATTCCTCCGAGAATAAAGAAAGCCATCTTGCAAAATTCGAAATGACCTCAATCGAATCAGCTCAAAAAAAAAAAAAACACACTGAAATGGAACTATCTAAAGAATTGACCTTGGAAAGCCTCAGTGTGCCATCATAATCCTTTTAAATTAAATTATCCCTTCTAATTATTAACGGGCTGTTTAATTCCCTTATATTTTCTTTCATTTCCAACCTTTGAGCTCACCTTTGCCATAAAGTTTTCTGCAGGCCGAGGGGAATGAGAGGGTCCTTTCATCATCATGATGAACTGTTGATTCTGTATCTGAAGTCATTGTGAATCTGGAAGCCCTTCGAAGGTTCAGCGGACGCCTGCCAGACATTCAGTTTGTGGGAGCTAAGTGCTTCTCGTTACGTGGAGTGAGCGGACAGCAGCACCTGCATGGGAATAAGCTGACTCCCTTTACCTCCCAGAACTCAGATCTGGAAGGAAAAGGAACAGCTCCCAGTCTGCACGCGAAGAGTCCCTGTAAGCATCCCCTCTCCGGGTGTGACTAACGGAGGGTATGCATACAATACCGGTAGATACTTGTTTGAGGAATTGAATGAATAAAAGTGCACCTCTGAAATAAAAAGAATTCATCCCCTAGGCTACCCTTTAAAAAAAAAAGCGGGCTTATTACTTTGTGACAATGCAAACAAAAGTAATCTCTCACCTCTATTTTTAGATTTCTTTCTGAGTTTTGCCATAATAATATTGTGAGAGCAAGAGAATACCACCGACACCTTTATTTTATTATTATTATTATTATTATTTTAATATATTTTATTGATTTTTCACAGAGAGGAAGGGAAAGGGATAGAAAGCCAGAAACAACGATGAAAGAGAGAGAGAGACATCAATCAGCCTCCTCCTGCACGCCCCCTACTGAGGATGTGCCCGCAACCAAGGTACATGCCCTTGACCGGAATCGAACCTGGGACCCTTCAGTCCCCAGGCAGACGCTCTATCCACTGAGCCAAACCGGTTTTGGCTCACTGACACCTTTAAAAGAGCTTTCAACACTCTTAAAGAAATTAATAGAATATTTTTTGACCTGTAGTGCAAAATAATTGTTAACTGGGCAAACAATAAATAAATAAGAATGACCATTATATAAAATGACTATAGCTAAATGGACACTTCCTTGCAGTGTTTGACAGGCATCCTGATCTTTTGTACTTAAAACCAGAAATGAATAGAGCCGCATAGAGGTGCCAGATACTCTCTCGTTTTATCAGGAATCTATTTTTTTAAGAGCAAGTTTCTTCTTTCATCAGCATGCCCCTTCTCCCATATTCAGTTATGCTACATTGCTTGAGGCTGAGCGCCTATGAATCCTTAACATGTTTCTGCTGCCCTCTCTACTTGCAATCACACCCTTTTCTGCTCACTTTGCAGCAGCAGTTGGGTGTCCTGCTGGCTTCTATTTTCTGCACATGTGCAGCTCAGCAGAGCTGCGCTATGATGGATCTACTTCCAGTGTTGCCAGAGCAGTTACATTACGCCCTAGTATGTCTGGTGGCTGTGTTTCCATCACTGCTGTTCAGTAGAGCTCAGAGGTAGGTTGATGAGACAAACTCGGAGGCCACATATCTTACGGATGATAAGAAACTTCTAGACTGTATACCCCTGCTTAGGATGCAGTGGCTGCTCCAGCTGCTACAGTCCTGGCTCAAGTCCAGAGTATCACAATCCTTCTGGAAGTGACTCCCAAGCTAATCCCCACAAGGGCTCCCCAGCTGTGACTAGTTTAAGGCCCATCCTTTGAGCTTCTATGAAGACATTTTCCCTTTCCATTTACCATGTATACGAATTGGACAGGAATTACGGTTTATCTACTAAGTGTGACTTCCATGTTTCCTGAAAAAAGTAGGAATCCAGAAATACATTGATGGATTACACAGGAACTACATTGAAAAATGGTAGGTAACCTTGGCAACATTAATTTTGCTGTTGTTATTTCTAATATCAATTCCCAGTCTTCACTGGATCAATGGCTGTCATGCCTAAACAAATCTTATTTTCTTTAGGAAAGAAAGCACATAAAACAAACAGAGGGATAAAGAAATTAATGGGTATCTTCCTAGTGTTGGTAAAGTCCAAGAAAAGGAGGCGGACATCTAATAAATTAGGTAATTTGAGATTTTCAGAGGTAAGGTTTTTAGAATGAAAGTGATTTGTTTAATCCAAAAGTTAAGAGCATGGTGGACTCAACATAATTCATGTTGAAAAATGCACACACAAAAACAAAGAAACGTGCATTCAGGGCATGGTGGGTGTTTGCTTTTTATATAAGAGCAGGTTTTCCAACAAAATAAATTATCTAGGCAGACCTCCTGTAAAGATCATGTAGAAGAGTAAAAAACAGGGAAAACCACACATCTTATGACATCCACTTCCCCACAGTGGTTCTCAACCTTTCTAATCCCATGACCATTTAATACAGTTCCTCATGATGTGGTCACCCTCAACCATAAAATTATTTTCATTGCTACTTCATAACTGTAATTTTGCTGCTGTTAATGAATTATAATGTAAATACCTATGTTTTCCAATGGTCTTAGGCTCTACAGTAGTGGTTCTCAACCTGTAGTTATGAATTAGCAACAAAAATAATTTTAAGGTTGGGGTCACCAAAACATGAGGAACTGTATTAAAGGGTTGCGGCATTAGAAAGGTTGAGAACCACTGCCCTAGAGCATCAACAAAGAGTTACAATAGAGGGGTAATGTTTGTTCAGCAAGTGTCTGAGATACACTTTCCCCAAACTCTGGTGATCCTGTGGGATGCACAGATTATTACAATATGCCCCATGTCTCTTAAAAACAGTAAAGAACTCTAAGTGTGGGCCAGTGGAACTGAATAGGTTTTATGTCTGCTTAAGGCAAAGAGTTACTGCAATGACCTGAGGGTCTGTAAAATACTGGCTTGTGTCCTAAAGACATGTCGGTGTTCTGAATGTTTGGGCAAGTGAGAGAGAAAGTGTCAGTTCAGCAGCGGCTGATGTGAAAATAGAAACCTGAGAAGTTGAGAACAAAGGCTGCTCCTAACCAAATATTGATAAAGAAGGAAAATCTGAGTTACCTTCTTAATTCTGTCTCTGTGATTCTTCTTATGCCCTGCCCCCATTTAGATCACCCCACTCCCACCTGTTTAGATCACAACTAAGGAAAAACAAGAAGAGTTGAAAAGAAACCTAATTTTACAAAGAAATCCTGAACTAGAGAGAACAGCATTAAAATTGAAAGTTGAGAATTACATAATTAGATTTCCTTCAAAAAAAGGCAATTTTAGATTTACATACATGATTAGTTGGAATTCATAACACAAAGACTTCCAACTGTAGTAGAGAATCAAAATTGATACAGAAAAACATAACTTTTAATCAGTGCTTAGAGAAATCCTGAATTCACTCTACTTTTTAAAATATCCTTATTGATTTTAGAGAGAAACATCCATCAATCTATTACTGCTTCCTGCACACACACCCTTCTGTAGTTTGAACCTCAAACCTGGGTACTTGCTCTGACTGGAATCAAACCACAGACCTTTGGGTTCATGGATGACCCTCAACAGAACCACCCCAAACAGGTTCTAAATCTCTTCTAACCCTTTGTACTTCAGGATGAATTTCTTGATTATAACCTGCACTCTCCTTCGTCCTGCTCCCACTATGTCCACGATTTTGTCATTGTTGAATAGAAATTTCTACTAGTTTTCCTTATACAGAAGTTGAGTCCTCTTTCTTCCTTCTGACCATCAGTAATTGAATTACCTTTCATATCTTATATCTTCACCAAACTCTCTACTCTCAAAGTAAGACATTACTTTGAAACAACGTGTTAAAGTAATAAAAATTTTCCTAAGAATTGTAATTTTAAGCTTTGGATAGATTGTAAGAACAAAATCTTGTGCCATTTTACCAATCATTAGATCATTTCCTCTATGGTATCGCTCTGTCTTCATCTCTCTGTCTTTGCCTCAGTATATCCACATGCAGGCATCATTATACTTTATCCTTTTAATGTCTTAATTTGCATTTACTAAGAACAGGGACAATTTTTTTTTAAAATAACCTCATTAAAATTAATTCATTCTTGCAATTTAACAGTAATACACTACTTTATTCTAACCTACAGTCCCTACTTCAATTTATGCAGTTATGCCAATAATGTCCTGTGTAGGACTATTTTCAGTACAAATTCATCCAGGTCATGTAATGAGGAAAGTTTGCATGTCTCCTTTGCCTCATTTAATTTGGGGCAGTTCCTCAGCATCAGTTCTGACTCTCATGACATTGAGATTTCTTGAAGAGTGCAAGCCAGGTATTTTATTGATGCTCGCTCAGTTTAAATTTGTTTGGTGTTTCCTCATGATTAGATTCTGGCTGGCACCCGTCTGTAAGTGATACTGTGTCCTTCTCAGGGTATCATGGGAGATGCCTAGGATGCTCTCTTGTAATTTTTTTGGTCATATTAATAATGTTGATCACTTGGTTAAAATGGGTTTATCTATTTCATCATTACTACTATTCCTTTTGTAATTAATAATTGATTTAAGGAGAGGTCCTATGAGAACATGTAAGTATCCTGTTCCTCTCCAAATGTTCTCTTTCTACTGTTAAACATGTGTTGATGTTTCTTGCCAGAATCAATTCATATTATGTTGGTTGCAAAGGTAATTATCTAACTATATTTCTTCTTTTCTGTATATTACTTGATACTATACTGAAATGAAGAATTTCCTTTCTCCATGAGTTACTCTTTTATATATATGGAGACATATATGAATGTATATATTATCGATATAGACTCACAGCTTCTTATTTTTATTCAGTAGGACTATTAATATCTTTATAGAATTTGACCATAAATCACACCAGTTGGAATGTGCCAATCTGCATCTTCTAAGCCTTTGACACACACTCATCACTACTTTTAACTCTCCCTTACTTTTTGGCACAGCGAGATGTTGTCTGTTCATCTAGCTTCCCTGTCCCAGACTTGAAATGACTTATTTTTCCAAGGGACCCTCATATCCTTCATTGGTTAATGGTATTTAGAAACTGCATTCGTGCTTACTATTTTATACAAAATTCAATGACTTAAAGCAATATTAAACATTCATTACCTCTCACAGTTGCCGTGGGTCAGGGATTCAGGTGTGCTAGTCAGGGTGTTTCTGGCTAGGGCTTCTCTTAAGTTTTCTGTCAATTGTCCACTGGGCCTGTAATAATCTGAAGGTTTGACTGGGGCTGAAGGAGTCACCTGGGTCACTCACATGGCTGGCAAGTTGGCTTTGACAGAGACTTTAGCATGCTCTCTATCCCAGAGAGGCACCATCTCAGGGTGGGTTGAGTGTTCTCATCATAATGTAACCGTCTTTCCTCAGAGTGAATGATCTAAGAAAACAAGGTGGAAGTGTTAATATTTTTTTTTATGACTTGGCCTTCGGAATCACACACTGTCACATCTGATATCTCTTGGTCATTGAATCTGTGATTCAGTGTGAGAGTGAATTACATAAAGATGACAGTATGAGGAGGCAAGAATCATCGGGATAAATCTTAAGTGCTGATTTAAACAGAAATCAAGAATCAGTGACACCAGATGTGCTCATTTCTCTGTGCCATTGCTCCTGGGCCTCTGCAACAAGCAGTTTTACACACACACACACACACACACACACACACACACACACGAAACTGGGTGCACAACATTTATGCTTGGGGAGGGGGAATCCCTCAGCCTGGCCTAAACCCTATCCAATCCAAGATCCCTCGGGGGATGTCCGACTGCCTCTTGCCATCGGGACTACTGGCTCCTAATTCCTCACCTGCCTACCAGCCTGATTGCCCCTAATCCCTCTGCCTGCCTTCCTGATTGCTCCTAACCACCTCTGCTTGCCTGATGGTCCCTAACAACCTCTGCCAACCTGCCTGATCACCCCTAACTGCTCCCCTATTGTCCAGATCATCCTTAACTGTTCCCTGATGGAGTGATTGGCCCTACCCACCACTGCCTCACCCCGCATCCAGAACCCAGGATTCTCTCCTCCGGCTGGTCACAAGCACCTGGGACACAACCTTCCCTCCCTCTGGCTGGCTACAGGCACTAAGGTCCTGGGCCAACTTCACCCAGGTGGTCAGTGCATGTCACAGTGACTGGTTGACTGGTCATTCTGCTGTTTGGTTGCTGGGCTTTTATATATACAGATGTTATCCTCACAAATTAAATTAAAATAAAATAAAGTAAATGAATCGTTAATGAAAGTTTAATTAGGAGGAAGGTCACTTGATGAGAAAAGAACTTAATATTAACAATAATTTTCAAAGGAATATCAGAAGCATCTATTTTGATGTCCAGAGAAAAAGACAGTTCACTCAAAGAGTAGATATGTGTATGTTTAATTATTTCACCTTCTTTTTTACCCAAAATATATGCCTAAGTATGCAAATATGCAAACTTTTGCACTTTGCTTTTTATAGCATATATATTCTGAAATTTGAGAGGAAAGAAACAAAATATTCTGAAAGTTGGAATGATCTGCAATAAAGACACTTACCCTATGTCTAAGCTTAGTGTTAAGGGAATCATGGGAAAAGAAACATCCAGTAGACTTTTGAGGGGGCTTCATAGAAAGCCAAGTTCTGGGGGAGAAAGTCATATTTGAGCAAGAAAGCAAAAGGATCTTTCAGGGAAATGGATGAGCATCAGGAATTTTGGTGATAACTGTGTATTCCAGATGATACATTGGAAAAAAACTTATCTCTTTCCCTTTTTTCCTTTCTTCCTTCTTTTTTTTCTTTCTCTCTTCTTTAATTTTCCCACATTATCTTCCTACTAGTGACCTGGTGCATTAAATTCATGCACATTAAAAATGGATTAATTAGAGGAAATAATTTAATATTCTTATTTGCTCTTTCTCTATAATAGAAGTGTCAGAGATGAAAGAAAATTAGTAAAATGTACATGAAAACCTTCCTCCTGTCAGAGTATAGGGCTTATCACATGACCCACAGTCAAGTTCCCACCCACCTACATGCACCTCAAAATCACATGAGACCCAGACCTGGCTCCCCCCATTTTGGCTAGATCTAGACCCAGCCAGTCCCACCCTTATCAAGCCCTGCTGGGCAGGGGCCATAGCTTCAGGTCCCCTGGCCTGGAACCAGGATGGCCTGAGGTCTCCCAGCCCAGACTGGGTTGGAAGGCATGCCTTGTGGTCCTCCATAAAGCACCACCAGGTGTGTGTGTGGGGGGGTGGCCTCAGGTACCTGAGCCTAGCACTGGGGTGAGGGATGCAGCCTGAGGTCCCCTGTCAAGCCCTGCCTAGTAGGGGTGCAGCCTGAGGTCCCACAACCCAGCACTGGGTGTGTACACTGAGGTGCCCCATGAAGTCCCATTGGGTGGAGTGGATGGCTTGAGATCCCCTGTCAAGTGCTGCCAAGCAGGGGAGCATAGCCTCAGGTCTCCTGGCCCAGTGCTGGGGTGGAGGGCATGGACTGAGGTCCCCTGTGAAGCCCCATCTGGTGGGGGGCATAGCCTGAGTTCCTCTGGACTGGCTCTGGGGCAGGGAGAGAAGCCTGATGTCCCCTAGCCCAACACTAGTATGTGAAGCACACCTGAGGTCCCCTGTCAAGACCCGCTGGGCAAAGTTCATGGCCTGAGGTACCTGTCAACCCCCCCTGGGTGGGAGGCAAGACCTGAGGTCCCTTGGCCTGATTCCAAGGCAGGAGGTGTGGCCTAAGGTTCCCCAGCCTGACACCAGGGCAGGGGGCAGGGCCTGAGGTCCCCTGTCAAGCCCTGCTGGTTGGGGAGTGAGGTCTGAGGCCAGCTGTCAAGTCCCAAGGGGGCGGGGAAGGGTGTAGCCTCAGGTCCCTGCTGATTGCTTGTTAAGGCTCCTTAAGGGAACTTGGCCTCAGCTGTGGATACAGCCATCTTTGTGATAGAGTGATGGTCAATTAGCATATTCCCTCTTTATTAAATAAGATGATTTCTAATGTTCTATTACATAACTAAATATATTTATTTTTTACTTTCTTACTCTTACTAGAGGCCTGGTGCATGAAAATTCATGCAATGGATGGGGGGGTCACTCAGCCTGGCCTGCCCACTCTCACAGTCTGGGAGCTCTCAGGGGTGAGAGGTGACCCAGTGATCAAGAGAAGGAGCCACCCCATTATACCTCTACTGCTTCCACTGCCAGCAGCACAAGCTTTGGCTGGCTGGCCCTGATTATCTGGGCCTCGGGCAGCCCTGGGCAGCTGGGCAGCTACCATCCACAGATTGCCTGAGTCTTGGGCCAACCCTGGGTGACTGGGGGGCAGAGGGGACTGGGGAACTTTGAAGGCAGGTATCTGGCAAGGCTGAACCCACCTGGGGCAGGCCTGGCCTTGTCACATGCCTGACCCCTCGACAGGGTAAGGGGACTGAGCATCACAACCTTGTGGCTGTGGGCACTGCTATTTTCGAGGGTATTGCAATTAGTTAGTATATCCTCCCCTTATTGACTGTGGGCACCACCATCTTTCCGATGGTGTGAGGGTCAATTAGTACATTCCCTCTTTATTAGATAGGATTTCTATGAGCCTCATTCTTGATTCTCGGTTTATCAGATCTTCATATATTGAGAAATATATCATGAAAATAGACTGTTATTCTATTTCCAGTAACAAAATCACCCTTTAAAGAGTAGAATAAAAAATCAAATAGAAGAAATGTTTGTATTGTAGTAACTTTTCATCTGAAGTAAGTATATCATCCTATCTAATAAAAGAGAAACATGCAAATTGACCATCACTCAACTATACCCACCAGTCCATCAGGAGTAAGTATGCAAATTAACCAACAAAGATGGCAGCAGTTATAGAGCTGGAGGGAACAAGAGGCTTGGGTTGCTCCCTGTGATGGAGGAAGCCAAGCTTCCCACTTGCCCTGGCCAGCCCTAGCCTCCCCTCAGGGCTACAAAGTTTTAATTATAGAAGATAAGTAAATCCCAGATATCTGCTTCCAGCCAGCCCTGGCCTCCACTCAAGGAGGCGCTGAAAAACAAAAAAGGAGGGGCTGAAAGCTTAGGTCGACAGGGGATGTGGCCAGGCTGCAAACAGCCATCAGACCCTCATTCAGGCTAGCCAGGCACCCAGTAGGGACACCCACCCTGAAGGGGGTGGGGCCAGCCTGAAAACAGCCCTCAGCCCCTTACCCAGGCCACACCCCCATGTCCTGATCCCTGTAAACGGGCAATTAAAGATCCCTCCAGGGGTCCCAGATTAGAGAGGGTACAGGCTGGGCTGAGGGACATCCTGCCTCACCCTGTGCATGAATGTTGTACACCGGCCCTCTAGTATTTTATAATTCATAATGCACATCTGTTAAAATAAACCAAGGTAAGCAAACATGCTTTGTTCAATATAAGATGTTATGCAAATATAAATTGAATGCTATACTATATAATAGAAGGCTAATATGCAAATTGTCCACTTGAACTGGAGTTCAACTGGGAGTTTGACCAGGAGGCAAAGCTGGCCAACTGCCTGCAGCCCTTCCTCTGGCCAACCCCCTGACCTCTATTGGGGTGGGGTTGGATGGCCAACTGCCCATGGCCTCTTCCCCCAGCCAGCCCCACCTCTGACTGGCCCCCAACCCTGTTTGTAGCTCATCAGCTGGACCCTACCCATGCACAAATTCATGCACTGGGCCTCTAGTTATTAATGTTAAGAATACCTGGCAGGCCAATGCCATTAAGAATTTAAGCTATAGCTTGAGACCTGTGTTGAAACACAGCTCCATCACTTACTTGCTTTATGACCTTTGGGAAACTAACTTCTTTGTGTCATGGAGGTCCCTCTATATAAAACGAGGAAAGTAAAAAACAAAAACCCTACTTCCAAAGCCATTCATTCATTTTTTCAACAAGTCTTTATGGGCTAATACTAGTATAGGCCCAACTGATACTTGTAAAGCACCTACAAAAACATCTGATGTCTAGTGAGATCTCAGTGAATGTTATATATTTATTTCCCTATTAATTCATTAAGAGAAATTCCTTAAATATAGAAAACACTTAACACATTGAAATTTAAAAATAAGCAGAAACCGGTTTGGCTCAGTGGACAGAGCGTCGGCCTACGGACTGAAAGGTCCCAGGTTTGATTTCGGACAAGGCCATGTACTTTGGTTGCAGGCACATCTCCAGTAAGGGGTGTGCAGGAGGCAGCTGATAGATGTCTCTTTCTCATTGATGTTTCTAACTCTCTATCTCTCTCCCTTCCTCTCTGTAAAAAATCAATAAAATATATTAAAAAAAATAAGTATAATTTAGGAATATATCAGAATAAACTCTCCAAAGCAGAGTGTCAAATGACTGTTATCTTCAGGTCTTATGTGAACAGACCAGGTTTCTATGAAAATCCCAATAAACATACACCTGCCACCCTCAATATCTCGACGTTCTGTGACAAACCAATTTTGAGCTCTACAAAAATGCAGGACTTTTCATCAAACTTAAAAATATACTATGAGCGCAGGAACCGTGATTCATATGAGGTACTTAAATATTAAAGAAAGTCAAAATCCTTCCTGACAAGTGTCTGACCTTTATGCTTATCTATTCCTAAAATACATCCTTGCCTATCAACCCAAGCTTTAATCACTTTCTCATTTCAGATATTGAAAGAGAGATTGCATTAAATCAAGTAAAGGTCATCTTTCTTTGAAATATAGATTATTCCCCTGCGCTCTTTAGAGAAGCAGAGATTGGAGAGCAAACTCAATAGAGGCACCTTTCTCCCCACTCTTCAAAGTAATAAGGAAGCGGCCAAAAGGATTAAGGATGATTATGTTCAGCTCTTGAGAACTGAGTTCCAAACCAGATATGAAATGCAATTCCGGTACTCAAGAGTAGGGCCCATATGTTGTAAAAGAGAAAGGACATATTTTGTTTCCCTTGAAGCATTATTAATATATTCAGGTTTAAACAGCAACAGAAGCAAGCAACAGAAGATAAGTAGGACTGTGTAACTCATCTGCAGTTTTTCCTAGAGAAGCAAACGTGTAGCATTTCTTTACTCTAAAGTCCCCATTTGTCTTATTAAGTAACTTAGAAACTCCCTAGAGGAAAATTACCTCTAATAGGAAGTTGGGTCTTTTAATTCATGTGGGTTTCTTTTGGCAAAATAACTTCAATTTTCTTAAGAGATCAAAGGTGCTTGCTTTTCAATCCTCACTACTAATAGTGTTCTTCCTTACATGGTTACCTCCAGATATTTTACAAATATGGATAGCCATTAACCGTTAACACGTAAATGTTGGGAAAATTCATATTCTTTATAAAATGTCTAGCAAAGAGATATGTTCATTAAGAGACTACCCCCCTCTATCTATGTGCATCCCACTCTTGCATAAAGCCCATTACATCAAGTTGTCCCGAGGAATTTGTACCAGATTTTTCTCCTAAATGCTCACTGTATTATCTGTTTTATCATGCAGCAGCCCTAAAATATACTCCTGTGTCCTTTTGTTATTTTATATGATGTGTTCATTATTTTTTGTCTTTCTATTAAACAATAGCTCTTTCTCCTGCCTTGCTTTGTAAAGCTTGAACCATTATGATGAACTTGAACCATTATCACCACTTGCTGAGTAGAAAATGCCATAATAGCCATTCTTCCTAAAACTCTCACATAACTGTTACCAAATATACCACACCCTGCAGCCACACTTTCTCACGATTGCCTCATCTGCACTAAGTAGGCTGGGTACAGCATTTCTATTGTATTTAGCTCCCTGAGAATTCCCACCACCAAACCTCAGGAACTTAGAAGGGTTTGGTTGTTTCTCCAGAAATGGTTTAATGGTGAGAAAAAAGCAGACACTGGATGGAAGATTGTGAGGAAAAATGTTCTAGGGACCTAGGAAGAGGAGGTTAAGCAAACAGCCAGCGATGCTGAATTGATTGCAGGGTTTATGATGTTTAAATTGAAGCTTTAGTTATGCATGTTTTCACTGCTAATTTCATATATTGGAGAAAAACTTAATTATATTAAAACGGTTTGTAAAAGCTTTTCCAGTTATGGTGATTTAAAAAATATTTTCGTACCAGGTATGCCTGGTTGTTATAACACAACTTATACACAACTGTTTTATATGTCAGGTTAGTTAATTAAACTTTATTTGTAATCAAAGCTGAGATTATTTTACTGCTCCTGTAAAAAAAAAAAGTCCACAAGTATGCAGCTCGAAATCAATGGCCCATTATTTTGTGTAATGCTAGATTACATTCTAAGATGAAATTCACCCCAACTTTCAAGAAGTGGGCAGATGGGGAGGATGGCTGTATGTGAAATGCTTGCCATGTGAAATAACTGTGTAACACACTATGCACTAGAATGATGGAAAATGGAATATTTTTCGGGATCAGCAATTTCAACCATTAGGAAAAAAATCAGACTTAGAAAAGCACACTTTTAAAAGCCCATTAACACATAGTCAGCTTGCTGTTTTATTATTTACTAGTTTCATATGATCCCTTTTGCATAACCTTATTGCTATTATAATGTGAATTAAGTATGTTGCCCTAAACAGTATAATTGAGCTATAAAATTGCACAGAGTAGTCATGGAGTTGTATTAAGAAATGATAACAATTGTCTAGCATTATTAAAAAAAAACTATTCCAATGCTTAATAAAGTATCTCTTCAGAGAAAAACTGAAGTTTTCACTTTCATGATTATAAGTAAAAATGGAAGAAGCTCCTAGCAATCTTTAAAATTTTATAAATACTTAATGGAAAGAAAGTAAATGTTTGTTGTTATATTATTTTCTGGCTGCAGATTTCCAGTTTTCCAGCATCCGTGATGCATAAGCAATATGCAAATAGTAATCAGAATTAAATTACAGGGAGAAAAAATCTTTACCACAGGGCCAGAGAAATTTACAGTGCTTAGGGTCCCTGATGAATGCTGACATATTTCTCTTAGTCAATAGCAGCAGGTAGGAGGAGCAGCGTTTGTAAGCCAAGCTCAATGTATGTCCGTTTTTATAAAGTGTGTCCATTACTCTCATTTTATATATCAAAGCATAATATTAGCAGAAGTTACTTCAACATGCAGTTACTTTCCTTCAAAATGAAGACCATGAACAGTGCAAGTGCGTGCAGTGTGGCTGAGAAGGAAGAGACATCTGTCATGTTGCTTACTTCTGCCACTGGCACACCATTCAAACTGCTGTCCCTTCTCGGCTTGTTGCTGCAATGGTGTAATTTTTGCTTCCTAACTCTAATTTTAGTGAAAATAAAGGTCTGGGAGACAATGGACTTTGTCTCCATCGCCATCACCTTTAGAATCTTCCCTTACTGAGTAGAACAGCATGCTTCCAATCTTATGGGATCTATATTGGCTGGAGGGGCTATACATACAGGAACATATTTCTCTTTATTATAAAGCCTTAACTAGCTAATAGAGTGTAAGGAACTACTACTTGGCATAACATTTTCTTAACTAACTGTACAATCATAAGGAACTGGAAATGCATTTGTGTTACTGTTTCCAGGCCCATAGTAAGGGGTACGGAAGAATATTCCACACAGTCATTCCCCTAAAAAGAAGGATCATCCCAATTGCAAGAGGAGCATCCTATAGAATAAAAGTGTAATGTGCAGAAGGACCAGTTGGCAGGAGGAGGGGCTGGTGAGTAGGTGGTGCCAGGCCAGCCAAGGTGTGTGCCAATGGGCAGAGGGAGGGGACAGCGATGGGGTGAGGGGACAGCGGTGACCTGCAGCGGGCGATGGGGGCTGGCGCACATTTCAGGATCGCCTGTCTGATCGCTTCCTGCAGAAGGAGGCCACTGGCAGTAGTGGCGCAATAGGGGGCGGGGCCATCTGCTTGCTGCCCATGCAGTCCCATGATAGGCCCACCAATCACCTGCTGCAGAGGAAGGCCAAACTGCAGCTCAGTGGGCCTAAGCCATCAGTTGGACATCCCCTGAGGGCTCCCAGACTGCATGAGGGTGCAGGCGGGGCTGAGGGTCCCCCCTGAGTACATGAGTTTTCATGCACCCGGCCTCTAGTACGATACTGATTCTTCAATTGCAAAATGGAGGATCTGAATTTCATTGCAAATACACACTAGGAATATGCCTGACCACATAGTAATGTATCAAGCTGATATGATCATTTAAACTGTTTAACACCCATTGTCCTTTCCTATGTAAACTGGCTACTTTAAGTGAAAGTGATGTTGGGCTACATTGAAGTGATAGTTGTCTTAATCTGACATGCCACTTTGTATGATCACACAGACTACAAAATTGGCACAGCTTGTTCTCAGATTGCATTCATCTTGTGAGGGCAATACAAAAGAGAAATAAAGAAGTTGAAATCAGTACAAGTCACGAGACCAGTCAAACAATTAAATATAGCATATTTAGTCAATTATATACATAATCCATCTAAATCAGCTTCCTATTATTTATCCAGCAGTTCTAAAATGTTTGTGCTCTAAACCATAACCATGAAAGTTGCTAGATATTTTATAGATTTTGAGGCCTATGCTTGGAGATTCTGATTTAGGGAATCCAATGAGTGATCTATAAATCAGCTTTTTAAACAAGTACCTCATGTGTTTCTGGCTAAAGTAGAGGACACTTTTGTAAATATTGATAATTATTGGACTAGCAAATGCTAGACTTATATTCGGTACTCAAATCGCACTCTTGATTGGAATCCTAAATGCTTGAAGAGTCTAGTGAAATTATTAAGCCAATCAAACATAACATGATAACGGGAAACTTGGTTAACTGCATATTCTCATTACCCAAAAGTTACCTTTTATTGAGTCTCCTGCCTTGTTTCTTATTTCCTTCCATCACTTAATGCATCCTGTGCAGTTCAACATCTTCTTAATTATGTCATTTCTTTCCCTGAAATATTCATTAAAATGAAGTGCAAACTTTTGAGGATTTCATATTCTGGATACAGCAAAGCTTCTTTCCTTATTTTCTATAATTTTGGAGCAAATATTTTATACACAGACTAATTTGGGCAACTTCTACATCTTGTTTTTCTCTGCATTTATTTTTTCCTAGTCTATCATAGTGCCTTCCTATACCCCTGCCCATGTTTGTGTTCTGAATATTTATCTATTCATCAAAGCTCAGTCCAGATGCTGTTTTCTCTAGAATTTAACCTTTTTTTGTACGTCATACAATTAAAAATAAATTATACCACCTGTGCAATGTTGAAAAATTTTATACAATAATAGCTTCTATAATAGCTGCTAGAGCTATGCTGCCTAATATGGTAGCCACCAGCTACCTGTGGCTATTTTATTGAAATTATTTACAATTAAATAACATTACAAATTGGGTTTTTCAGTTAGATTAGCCACATTTCCTTTGAAAGCACAGATATGGCATACCCCTATCATTTTGGGGATTTCTATTGGACTGTACTGCACCAAAAGATGAAGACTATGTTGAGACGTTTTTCATATGGACTTCAGTGCATTCCTTCTAAAACATAGTAACTAAATTGTTCTTAAGGAATAATGTCGGATGTCATATTCCAAACTCCTAAAGGAGATTCCATATAATCACAAACAATTATTTCTAATATGCCATTTTTATTTGATGTGGTAAATCTCAGCGTTAGCATACATGTTCCAGAAGGTTATTTGGCTCCACGTTCCCTTCCCTGACCGTTTTGTTTCATTCAGTCAGATATAGACATTGAGGATTTGCAGGTAATTCTGATGCTGCCTATCTGAATGAGACATGGCTTCGTGTGTTTGTATCTTCCAAATAATGTGACCATCGTCCATTCTTCTGTTTGAGCTTTGCATTTCGCACAGGGCAGCTCTCATTTACATAAAAAAATTATTTAGGTAAAAGTCTATTCAAGTCAAGATGGATTTAAGTTGTGCTTAGTAGGCCCGAAATCTGTGTTAAAGTAGATATATGAGTACAGTGGTACCTTGAGATATGAGTGCCCTAACATATGAGATTTTTGATATAGGAGCCATCGAGCGAGCAATTTTTTGCTTTGAAATACGAGCAACATTTGAGATAGGAGTAATCTCGAGGATCGGCCGGCTGCACATGACCCACCAGTTTACCGAGACTCGAGCGTCTCATAGTTTCCCACACCTCAAGGTTACGGAATTAATTAAACTCATATCTCGAGGTACCACTGTATCTTATAGTATTTACATCATATCTCCTATTCTTGTAGAAATTGGAGATGAGTGGGTAGATGACACAAAGACATATGAAAAAAAATAGCAATCTCAATATAATATTTCCACCACAATATTAAAAACACTTCTATACAAATCATTATGTTTTATCTATATTATAATATTATCAACTAACATGGGCATAAGTGTCCCCAGTAATAGATGAGGAAACATTGACTCAAAGAACCCAGGTCTTAAACATCATGGAATTAAGATATGTTGGAGGTGGACAAAATTAGAGCAAAGCATACACCATAAGGTTCCCTTTCAAATACGTTTTTTAAAAAATGAATCATTTATTAGTAGGATTCTACTAATGACCTGGGCTAGAACTTCATTATGTTTTAAACTTTCTAAATATTAAGTGACAACTTTTAAAACATAGGATTATAATACAAATTAAAGCACTTGGATAAAATGCTAGAGCTATTGGAAGTCAAGGAAGTTTATGGACTTCCCTTGAGAGATAAAAGGGATAATCAATCAAGCAATGTCATTTAGGAAATTCACACGGCTGGTAGCTTTTTCCTTCTTTTCTTCAGAGCAATCAAACTCTTGTCTGGGGATCCCAAATGGTAGGAGAATCCGGTGAAAGTATTAAGCCGTTCATATAAAACATGATATCCTACTGTGTTCCTTTTGTCCCCAAGGCAGTCATTATTAAATTAATCCTGATGCCAAAACAAGTGTAGCAAAACGGGTCAAAATCTTCATAAACCCTTAACAATCTGACAAGAAATTAACAAATTGACTAATGTCTCTGTAGTGCTTGTAACATCTGGGACTAAAGGAGGGAAGATGAGATGAGAGCAGCAAAACATGTTGCTCCTTAATTGCTCTGTGGACTTTTTCTATAGTGGATTGTCCTCCCAATTCAATTTAAGTAAATCATGGAGCATATGGTTTGTACTAAATATAGAGCATATGTGGTTCTCACTGCTATGCATATTTGCCACGCAGGTGTCTGCTTTTGGACTTGTCATGTGGACAGATGGTATTTTTCTGTTTCTCCTTTTTATTGATAGTGGAGTAAGGGAGTTAACCCGAACTAATGTCGGGATTCCTCTGCTCACATGAATACATTTCCATGTTTGGAAAGCAGGAGATGGTGCTTATACTCCAGTTTCTTATGCAAATTAAACGACTAAAGTTATGGTAATACAAAATGGTTTAGCAGGAAACATAACTGACTTTTTACAGTTTGGCTCAGTGGATGGAGCTTCGGCCTGTGGACTGAAAGATCCCAGGTTTGATTCTGGTGCCGGGAATGTACCTTGGTTGCAGACACATCCCAATGGGGCCTGTGCAGGAGGCAGTTGATGGATGTTTCTCTCTCATTGATGTTTCTGACTCTCTCTCCCTCTCCCTTCCTCTCTGTAAAAAATCAATAAACTATACTAAAAAAAAGAAGACATAAAATAAAATAGTATATTATTTTTCTCCTTTAGAAACACTTTAATGCATTTATTTATATTATTTATTAATTTAAATAGATAACATAGATTGCTTATTACAAATTAGACTTTTCTTAAAAATGTTACAGGTACTTTTACATTTTATCTTATTAAGATTTCAATAATGTTAATATAAGTATCATTACCCCAATTTCAGAGATGGGGGTATGGAGGAACAAGAAATGTTGCAAAAGTAAAAAAAAATAATCCTATGTAATAAAAAGATGATATGCAAATTGACCCTCATTCATCACACTGTCACAAGATGGCTGTGCCCACAGTGGAGACCGTGTTCCCATAATGAGCCATAACAAGGGATTAGCAGGAACCTGAGGCTGTGCCAGGTAGGGGTGGGGACCTAAGACTGTGCCCTGTCTCTGGTGGGGGTTGGTGGGGGATCTGAGGCTGTGCCCTCCACCTGGCAGGGCTTGATGGGGAACCTGAGGCTGTGGTCCCTGCCCAGCACTGGGCCAGGGGATCTGAGGTTGCATCCTACTGCCTGGCAGAGGTTGATGAGGCGGGGGGTGGGGGGGCAGCCAGGTCTGGATCTTGCCCAATGGGGGTGGGGCTGGCCCGATCCAGGTAATTTTGAGGTGTGCAATTTCAAGGGGACTTGACTATGGGTCCCATAGCATGCCCCAGACTCTGACAGGAGGAAGCTTTTCATATACATTTTACTAATTTTCTTTCATCTCTGACGCTTCTATTATAAAGAATGGGTATAGAACAATATTAAAATATTTCCTCTAATTAATTCCCTTAAATATGCACAAATTTCTTATACCAGGCCATTCATTTAGAGATAAAAGTAGAATTTGAACCTGGGCTGTTTGGTTCCAGAACCCATTCTTGTAGATATTATGCTCCACTGTTTCACTTGTTGGCAGAATTGGTTTATAGATTTAGACTATTTGCTAGAGTTATTTTTGAATTCTTTATCAATGCCGTAATCAATATCAAATTCAGAATTATTTTGTTAGCTATAATATCAAACATGCTGTTTTCCTTGACAGTGGTAGTCATGATAGGCAGGGTTGTAGAAGTCAATAGTGACAGATAGATAGTATATTCTCACTTCTGAAAATGTTTCCTAAGTATGAGAGATCTGATGGGATAAAGAAAAGGACCAAAGATTGCACAGAATTAGTAAATCTATGTGTCCCTCCTTGGAATTCTGAACAAAGGAGAGCTATGCTTCTACAGGAAAGACAGAGCCCTGGAGTCTGAAGTAAAGGCATGCCCACTGCTATCTATAGAAATTACTACTGATTCTGCTGCTTGTCCTGTTCTTGCCATAATAGATTTTATTCCACTTTGTGTATTTAAATTAGTAGATTCTAATATGCTGTCAAAAGTTGATGTGTCTCTATGAATATAGGGTTGCATATGTCCTTTCTGATTGCTGTTTCTAGTTTCTTGGGATATTCCCAGAAGTTGGATTACAGGGTCAAGTAGGAGCTCCATTTTTAATTTTTTCAGGAATCTCCATACTGTATTCCACAGTGGCTGCACCAGTCTGCATTCCCACCAGCAGTTACTTTTTCTCCACATCCTTGCCAGCACTTGGCATTTGTTGATTTCTTGATGATAGCCATTCTGACAGGTGTGCGATGGTACCTCATTGTTGTTTTGATTTGCATCTCTTGGATGATTAGTGATTTTAAGCATGTTTTCATGTGTCTCTCAGCTCTCTGTAAATCCTCTTTCAAATAGTCTCTATCTAGGTCCTTTGCCCACTTTTTGATTGGGTTGTTTATGTTCCTTTTGTTAGATTGTATGAGTTCCTGTAAATGTTGGAGATTAAACCCTTACCTGAGATAGTGTTGGCAAATATGTTCTCCCATGCAGTGGGCTTTCTTGTTATTTCGTTGATGGTTTCTTTTGCTGTGCAGAGCTTTTAATTTTGATACCGTCCCATTTGTTTATTTTCTCATTTCCATTGTCTTAGGAGCTGTATCAGTAAAGCTTTGCTGTGGTGTATGTCTGCTATTTTGTTGTCTATGGAGTTTTCTAAGATTTTTATGGCTTCCCATCTTACATTTAAGTCCTTTAGCCATTTTGAGTTAATATTTGTGTATGGTGTAAGCAGCACAATTTATAATCGCTAAGATTTGGAAACAGCCTAAGTGCCCATCAGCAGATGAGCAGATTATGCTAATTGAAATAAGTCAGTCTGGGAAAGATAAATATCACATGATCTCACTCATTTGTGGAATGTAATGAACAACAGAAACTGGTGAACAAAAATAGATTCAGAGTCTAAGAAACACTGATCATATGGTCCAACCTCAGAGAGAAGGCAGGGGAGGGGTGTTGGTTAGAGAGCAACCAAAGGACTTGTAGGATGCATATTTAGCATAAACATTGGACACTGGGGTGGTGGGGGCTTGTCCTGAGGTGGGAGTGGTGGTGGGGGAGGTCAATCGGGGAAAAAGAAGACATATACAATACTTTAAACAAACAAAAAAAATTTGATGTGTCTCACTGATGAATATATGGCATGTGCCCGTAATCTGGCTACAAGTGCTTTTACAAAGGCAAGGGATATCTGTGGGTGAATATAAGCTTGGACTTTAAAAGGAAGAGTATTCTTTATACATTGTCAGGAGGATAAGATACTGTAGAATCCTACTGAGCACGCCGATTCTCGGCTGACCTTAACAGCGAATCTGAAAGAAGACCTTCTACCACCTGCTACTCATGGTATCAGAGAAAATGAGAGGACCAGAGACCTCTGTGAGCCTCCACTCAATAACTTATCTCTTATACTAACAACATTTCTGTGGGGTTTATGAGGATGAATAAAACATTCTACAGGAGATGGTCCCACCAAAAGTAACTGGCAAAGTAAATCTATTGCCACAATGAATATTTGAAAATAAATAAATTGTTGCTCCTGTCAGTAATAGAAGGAGATTCCATGTAAAAAGCTACCACCAACTGACAGGCTTGTATCTCTGGATTATGGTGTCATTGTGGGGGCTTGATATTGATCTTTGTAGTCACACGGAGCATTTACCAGTAGTCAAGTAAGCTTTAGGGAAGGAAAGTCCATGCACCATCTGTCAATTATTTTTTTTTCTTAATACCATTGATTAAATACTGAAACTGAAACAAACAAAAAGTCAGCATATCTGTAAAGCTATAGCACGTGATTACCTGTAAGTTTCTGTACAATATCGATCTTTTAAACATGTATCTAGACATAAATATAATCACACCACAGGAGGTACATCCATGTAATACATTGTTTTAGTTTCCTAGAGCTTTCTTGCAAAGCACTGCAATGTGGATGGCTTAAACAATACACACTCACTGCCTTACACTTCTGGATGCTAGAAGGTTGAGATCAAGGTGTCAGCAGGGTTGTTTCTCTGAAGGGCTATAAGGGAAAATCTTCCCCATGCTTCTCTTCCCTAGCTTCTGGTGATTTTGTTGACAATTTTTGGCTTGTAGATCCCAGTCCTATTAGAATAGGGTCCACTCTATTGATCTCATTTTTACTTGGTCATTTGCAAAGACCCTATTTCCAATACAGTCACATTCACATTTACAGAAACCTCTGCCACAATTCTTACATCATTATCATCTTTGCTTACATATATTACATTGGGCCCTCAAGTAACTTGAAGAAAATGGGCAACTTTGAGCATTCAGTGCCCTATAGTACTGTGCCATATAAAACATAGTCAAACTTATAAAAAATATTAGAATGGGAGCCAATATTAGAAAGGAGAAAAGTGACACATTCAACAAAGTCGAACACAGAGACATTGGAACTGTTTCTAAATGGAAGGAATTTAGTTAAAAACCATATATTATGAGTAAATATCTTTAGTGATATATCCAGTTAAATCATATCAAAATCATGCTTTATAAAAAGATAGAACACATGAATGACTATTTTGAGTTGTTTCTCCTTTAAAAATAAATCACTTATTTCTCAGAATAATGAGTTAGGAATTTATTTGATTTTCTGATTTTATTTTTAGATACTGTAGAAGGCCAAGCATCTTGAACAGTTTAAACACTGGACATATTCCCATTTAATCAGAGAGAGAAAGAGATGCACATTGAACTCAAAACTAATAAACGCAAATTCAAGATGCATTGAGATGAACAAGTACAGAATCACTTTGAAAAAGACCTTGCAGTATAGTAGCCCATTAAATCCCCGTTTATATTTCCCAAAAGCGATTAGTAAAGTCAACAGAGAATTGAGAGAGATCTTTAGAACAGAATAGAAATCAAATAATGTCAAAATATACAATTTGATAATATCCTATATAATAAAGAGCTAATATGCTGATGGTTGTCACACCATCATGCCATGACGACTGATGAGCAGGAGTGCATAGCAGAAGCTCATGGGGGCGGGAGGGAAAGGGGGTGGCGCCCACAGGGACTTGATGCTGCATCCTTCTAGACAAAGCCACAGCAGCTGCCTGAGGCTCAGACAAGCCACCAATGGTGGCTGCCATTGCCCAGGGCTGGCCTGAGGCTCAGGCAACCTGTGATGGCTGCAAGGGTCAAGGCTCAGGCAGCCATGCAGCTGGCAGTGGCAGCAGCAGAGGCATGATGGGGGCATCGCCTTTCCCTGGTTGCCAGGTCACCTTCCGCAGAGGGAGGCCAAAGGCAGCAGCAGCGAGAGAGTAATAGGGGCGGTGCCTTCCTCTGATTGGCTGAGGGAAGTGGGCCTAAGCAGTCAGTAGGACATCCCTTGGGGTTCCTGGACTGTGAGAGAGAGCAGGCTGGGCTGAGAGACACCCCTCCAATAAATGTATTTTCATGCACCAGGCCTCTAGGTCCTTAATAAAAATCATTTCTGACTATGCTTAAGAATTTGTATTTCTTCAATTTTGACAATTTTCATTGGTTTAAAGAATGCTACTGCAATAATTTAAATATTTTTATATAATCATAATTTTTGTAATGTAATGCTCTATACAGGATTAATCTTTTAAGGTTGTATATGAATTGCTATTTTCTTTGTGTACCATGTTGTTTCTGGCATACTGGGAATATATTTTTTTTGTTAGTTATCAAATATAGGGTAGGATATGCACAGAATACAGGTATTGTGATAACAGAGTACATTGTATAAAAGCAGAAATGGTCTGGTATAACTCAGGATACACAAAGGGAGGGTATTAGGAATAAAATATATGCTAAATCATATACTAGGAGCTATATTTTTTTACAGCTTGATTTTTTTATTGTTGAAAGTATTACAGGTGTCCCCTTCATGTTTTTTTTTTCCCCATTCACCTCCTCCTCCCTGCACACACACACCCTACCTGCAGGCCTTCATCACTCTATTGTTTATGTCCATATATGCAAAGAAGCTATTTTTTATTTCAGCTCAACAAAATAGATGAACTGGAAAGTCAATTGTTGATAATAAGGTTGCTTCAAGCAAAGGACAGGAGAAAAGTTTAAATGATAATTAGGCAGAGATCTATGTGTACCGACAGTGTATGTCCCATGATTTTTCATGTCCATGATTTTTCATCCTTCTCCATCATCACAACACCTAATCTCACCTTATTTCCTTCTTATCTTCTTCCTTCTATAGGTATTCTTTCCTGGCCACTTCTATCACATTTTCTTCCCCGACAGTCTTTTGTATTTTGGCTGCAAGAAAAAGAAAGAATCTTTGCTTACAACAGAAATAAAGATATTAATAAAATAAATAAAATGTGTGATTCAGCTATTCTTTAATACATTTTTGATTGTTCCATTTGTATTTAAGCCTAATAATTTACAAGTAAGCAATATTCTGTATATATGAAATTGCTAAATGAGGGTTTAATTCCATGCAATATCTCACAACCCAATTTCTTTTCATGTAAATCACAAGTTAAATTTCAACAGGATATAAAGGAAAATTCAAAATGATATAACTTCCTCAAGAACTACCTCTCAGTCTTTTTCATTTTTAAACTAGTTGTCACATACACAGAATAAACTCTCATATTATTTGATTTTTAATAAAGTATAAACAGGATGATGCTAATAACTTTTTTATGTCTCTTAGCAAAGTTTCATCTAAATGGTTCCAGGGAGGATATTTTGATGACATTGAAAATGTCTCCTGTTGATGAATTGAATATTGAAAATTAGAAGGGGCTTAAGAGAGAAAGGAACAGAAGAAGGGGGAAATCTTAATAAAATTCTTAAGTTCAAAATATTATTTTCCCCTTTTCCATTCTAAATTTTGTCATAATAATTAATTTAGAGTATACATCATTAACCCATTCAATGTCAGGTTTCTCTTTCTTTACTTGTCTTCTATGTATCCTTCCATCCTTCCTTTATTCCTTCCTTCCTTCCTCCCTCCCTACCTACCTCCTTCCCTTCTTTCATTTCTTTCTTCTTTCTTTCCTTCTTTCTTTCCTTCTTTCATCCCCTTCTTCTAGGAAATATTAGTCATTTGCAACAATTCTTTCAGGGACAAAAAGCATCAGTAATAGGGAGAAGTAAAGATAGAAGATCAACTTAGTCCTGAAACTTGAGTGGGTCTAACTCAGATAGATGTCTGACCATGTACACAAGGTCATACATCTGAAACAGTGTAGCCAAGACCATGTATAGTCCACATATAGCACTTAAATACCTGGGTGTTTGATGCCATTTCGAGGTGATGGAAGATTCTGAGTTCATTTATCCATAAACCTTTCTAGGATAATGTACCTTTAATGCCACATTGAAGAAGAAGAAAAATTGAACTTAATTGCTTTCATATTATGAAATAATTTTGGTCATTTCACAAAAACATATTAAAACACATATTATTATAAACTAGAGGCGTGGTGCGCAAATGTGTGCATGAATGGAGTCTCTTGGCCTGGCCAGGGGTTGGGGACAATCGGGTTTGTCTCAGTCCCCATCAGGGCCCATTGGGGCTGGCTAGCAGGGGAGAGGATCTTGGGAAGTTGGCTGGACACTGGAGGTTGGCTGTGGGAGCACACTGACCACCAGGAGGCAGCTCCTGCTTTAAGTATCCGCCCCTTGGTATTCAGTGTGCATCGTAGCAACTGGTCCACTGGTAGTAATGGTCACTGAGGCTTTTGTATATATAGATAATCATAGAGATTACAAAGTCAATTTTTAAAGGAATATTTATACCTAAATAATACTACAGTGTTTGATTCATATATATGGTAAATATAAAGGCTTAAATAAGTATTATAACTAATAACATATTTTGCCTTGTTTTATTGTTAACCTTTAGGCCTGTTGAACAAAAATTATAGTGAAAATAAAATGTCAGCTTTCAATAATGAAAATGACTTGGGTCCACTTTTTTTTAAATGCATGGACTTACTTTCACATATTATGAAACATATTATAGTGTTATAATAAGTACATTATGTGCTTGCTAGAAAACAATTGTAAAGGATAAAAAACAAATTAGCACAACTTGAAAACTAGGTTGTCCTCAATTATTTTTTAGTGCAACACTCCACCCTCACCTGCCAAACCCACACAGGCTTCCAAAGTAATGGGAACAACATCACACTCTTGGAAGTATGCAATTTAGTCCAGTTCACTAGGAACGAAAAACATAAAAGACATATGGGGTGCCCTATGCTAAATCCTACAGACACAGCAACAGCACAATGGGGCCCAACTTGATTTTCTAAAATATCGCACATTTATTTTGCCGCAGGATATTAACAAAGAAACATGGAGGAGGAGAGGAGAGGAAAAAACTAAGACTTTTATTTTTCAATCTGAAGCCAATTTTAAAAACAGTTTTTAAATACCACCAGAAAACAACAACATAACAAACAAAATACTTTCCTAATTTTGTGATAGATATATATGAAATTTCAATAATGCAATTTAACTATTTTATTCCCACTATTCAAGGATCACATATTTAACATACTTCTGAAAGCAGAGCCTCCAAGCACAAACTATGAATTATTATTATTTGGGGAAAAAAAATCCCACAAAAAATGTATAACTTGTAAGTTAATGATAGAAAACCCAAGTGCATAGGGAAGTCAGTTCTTAATTTTCCCCATCAGAGTCTGCATTGTCTCCATTCCTTCCAGCCTTGGCTATTTAAAGGAAACTATTATGTTGCCTTCTCACACAGGCTTAGAAGTAAACTTAATTCATTAACAATAATTATCTTCAGTAAAATGAATTCTATGGTACAAATTCTGTATTAAGGATACTTTTATTTTACACAGTCTATCAATTCCCTCCTTCTTTTTTAGGAGCTAAGAATACAAGTATAGAAAATATATTCATTAGACATTATATTTTAATAGATACCCTTCTGATCACCTCATAAGATACTAGAGCCCTGGTGCACTAGTATTCATGCATGGGTAGGCTCCCTAGACCTCGCCAGTAATCAGGGTCTATCAGAGCTTCTGGCTGCCAGCTGGGGCCTTTCTTCCCTGGCTTCCGGTTTCAGGCCAGGGCCTTCCTTCACTCCGTGCCACCCCCTGGTGGTCAGCGCACATCATAGCGAGTGAGTGAACTCTCAGTCTTCTGGTCGAACTCCCGAGGGGACACTTGCATATTAGCCATATATATATATATATATATGTATATATATATATATATATATATATATAGAGAGAGAGAGAGAGAGAGAGAGATGCTCTTCAACTTACCTTATAAAAAGTCTATACTAATACTAATCAAAGGAAAATAAATGGGGAACAAGGCCATAAGCTTAGGTTTTGCATTAAGGTTTCCCAGAGAAACAGATCCAATGGGAAAGAGAGAGAGAGAGAGAGAGAGAGAGAGAGAGAGAGAGAGAGAGAGAGAGAGATTAATAGATTTATTATAAGATTTGGCTCACACAATCTGCCATATGTAAGCTGGGGAACCAGGAAAGCCAATGATATAAGTCAATCTGGGTCTGATGGCCTATCAGGGAGTCAAAGATGTAAACCCCAGTCCAAGGTCAAAGGCCAGAAGACCAGAGGGCTGCTGTTAGCAGTCACAGAGTTCAAAGGCTTGAGAACTGATGTGTCTGAGGTGAAGACAGGAGAAAAGGGACTTCCCAGATCAAGAGGAGACAAAGAACTCACCCCCTCCTTCACCCTTTGCTTCATTCCAGCCTCCAATAGAGTGCATAATGTCTGCCTGCCTTGGTGGGAATGGAGGTCCTCACTCAGTCCGCTGAATCAGATGCTAATTTAGTCCAGAAGCACCCATCCAGACAGACCTAGAAAACATGTTGAGTTATCTGGGAACCCCTTAAGTCAGCTAAGTTAACCCAAAAGTAAGCATCATAGGCACCTTGCTGCTAAGATCACTGTGAATCTTCTTCCCTGTGTGCCCTGTGAGTTTCTAAATATCAGGATCTCACTTGGTAAAAATGCTCCTGCTTTGAGACTGCTGCTAAGAGTATTTCCCTTTGGTTTTGGCACCAAAACAAGGTGTCAGAGAACTAATAATATTCCTATCACACTGTAAGAAATTATTTGAATTTTTACAGCTTGCACAACAAGCATTCATTATTTAAAAGTTTGTCTGGATTGGAAGTGATTGAATGAAGTGGTCCCGGCTCATGGTTTCTGCTGAGATTGAAGTGAAGGCATTGTAAGACATTGGCCAGGGCTTCCTGCCTCAACTAAGGCAAATGGTACTTTCTAAGACATCTCCTGTATATGCACCAATAGGAGCAAAAGTTTAAAAACAAACAAACAAAAAAAGAACCCCACAAACTTTAAAAGGTTGAATTGGAGAGGATTTTGGCATCATGTCAGGACAATGGAATGAGAGGAGATATCTCAGATGTTATAGGTCAATTTCCTCATTTTATTTAAACTCTCATCTGTATGATTCTTAAATAGCTGCACTTGCATTGCTTATTGACAATAATTTGAAATTGGAATTTCCTATTTAAAATTATTATTTTCTTCACACTTTATCAATTTATATTGATTTGTTTTATATTTTATTTCCACAATTACATCGTTAATATCCCAAACCAATCTTTTGCAGCTCTGTTGACTAAAAAGTTTGCCGACCACTGACCTAACTCTCAATCCCAATAATTATAGGCTGTTGTTGTTGTTCCTTGTGATTAAGCCCCTACCCCAGTGGTTGGCAAACTCATTAGTCAACAGAGCAGCAAACCAGGACTCGTAAGGCACAGGTTGCCAACCATTGCCCTGAACAATACCAAATTTCACATGGAATGGCAGAGTTGGTCAAAATCAAGCCAATTAAAACTGTATCTCTATTATAGTCTGAACTGATGTGAGGACAAACAGATTGACCTTCCAAATAGAAAACTTAAAATCACTAGAAAAATAGGCAATATCATTCTCACTTTAATTAATCATCTGCTTCCTTATATCATAGAGTGTTTATTTACATTTTAATCAAAATTTACATATTTATAGCCCCTTTTATTTCAAAATGTGACATTTGTAGAAGAAATAAAACATCTTCTTTGGATGTAACAACAAATATGTAATACCAAATATTTCTATAATATTACATTGCATAATTTTCAAAAACATGCTTATTTTTGTGGAAGAAAAAAGATGCATCAAAAGATAATACTTGTCAAATATTGTTTGGCATGTATGTATCAGAATTGTAATTAATAGTATTTCTTATATTTTTCAAAAATATATAGTTGTAAATAATAGGAAATACAGTAGATGCTATAATAGTAAATATAGTAGATAATAGATATTTATTGTTTAGATATATACCATTAATCTTTTAATTAAAGTAGATTTCAAGAAAAAATTCTTACCTTAGGATATATTTCAGTTTCAGTGTCAATATTGGTTGGCCAGATGTGTAGAGACCATTGACTTATTTAAATTTAGAGACATTTTCTTAACCGTGAGATCACCTCATAAACAAATAGATGGTTTAGTTCATTTTGATCAATACCTGATTTTTAAAGATGTGAACTGTGGTACAATGATATAAATAAACTATTTAGATTTTTTGACATCAAATAAAACTTTCCATCAAAGCTTAACATTTATTCTCATATATTTACTTGCCTAGAAGTTTTCTTTTTAGTCATTTATTTCAATCACTAAACCTTACTTTTAGAAGCCTAAGAATTTGCTAAATACTGAAACAAGGTAATTCACAAAATAGTTGCCTTAAAAGCATCTTATCTAATAAACGAGTAATATGCAAATTAGCCATCACTTTGCTACACCCACCAGTGATGCCCACCAGTCAATCAGAAGTGAGTATGCAAATTAACCCAATCAAGATGGCTGTAGCCACAGAGCAAGCAGGAGGAAGCCAAGCTTTCCACACATCCTGGCTGGACTAGGCCTCCACTCAAGGCTACAAAGTCTCAATTATATAAGGTAAATAAATACCAACAAAAAGAGCTGCAGCAACAGGGCAAGCAGAAAGCTTGGCTCCACTCAAGGCTACAAAGTTTCAATTGTAGAAGATAAATAAATAAATCCCAGATAACAGGGCCTCCGCCTGGGTCACCATCACAGACCCGTCACCCAGTGTACAAACCATCACAGGCCTGTCACCCAGGCTGCCCCATGCCCCAAGGGAACCCCCACCTGATCCAGGACACCCTTCAAGGCAAACCAACTGCCCCACATCCATGCACCAGATCTCTGTCCTATCTAACAAAAGAATAATATGCAAATTGACCAACACTCCAACACACAAGATGGCTGTCCCCATGTGCTCAAAGATGGCTGCCTCCATATAGACACAGAATGGCTGCCACAAGATGGCCAGGAGGGAGGGCAGTTGGGAGGGATGCAGGCCCTTGGGAGAGAGCAGTTGAAGGCTACCAGACATGCAGGAAAGGGCAGTTAGGGGTGACCAGGCCTTCAGGGTAGGGCAGTTAAGGGCAATCAGGCTGGCAGGGGTGCAGTTAGGCATCAATAAAGCTGGCAGGTGAGTGGTTAGGGGGTGATCAGGCTGGCAGACAGAAGCAGTTAGGGGCAATCAGGAAGGCAGGCAGGTGAGTAGTTGGAAGCCAGCAGTCCTAGATTGTGAGGATCGAGCCTAAATGGGTCGTTGGACATCCTTCAAGGGGTCCCAGATTGGAGAGGGTACAGGCCTGGCTGAGGGACACACTCACCCCATGCGCAAACTGTGCACTGGGCCTCTAGTTAATACATAACAGGGTAGTTCTATCCCTGGTCCATCAGCTAAGGGATGTGTAGCAAACAGAAAAAAAGCAGAATGATTATAAAGACCAGAGATTCAATATCATTTTTCAGTATTTATTGTGTAAGGACTTCCTCAAGAAACAGAATATAAGTGTAGTTTTGGGCAAGAATTAATTTTGTGGGGGTTAGTGTGTTAAATTAAACCTATTTGGACAAGTCTCATTGATTTTTTAAGTTATAGAATTATTTGATTGCTCAGTTCGATTTCCTTACCTCAAAGTAACAAAAGCACCCTTAATAATGAAAGTGACTGCCTTATTCTACATGGGAAGTTATGTGATGAGGAGCACACAGCACTGGAACAAACATCTTGGCAAACAGTTTTCAGTGGGGACAGTTTTAGGGAATTAGTGAGACATGCCTGAAAGAGCATGGATTTTGGAATCAGAGAGAATAGACTTGTATAGCTCTGTCCCCAGGGCAAGTTACTTAACTTCTCAGCTTCAGTTTCTGTGAATATAAAATTCCTATTTAGGTATCTATAAAACTGATTCCAAAATCTTACGGAACAGGGGGCACTTTATGTAACTCCCTTCGGTTCCTTTTCCATTCTTTGCCATTATCATTTCAGATACGTTAAATATTATAACCAAAGCTTTCACATTTATCTTTTCAAAATTGGGGAATTACCAATCCCATGCTGAGACTTTAGCTTTAGACCCAATAACATCTTTGCCTCACAAGAGACAGTCTGGAAATATTAACTCAGCATAAAAAAATTAAAAAAAAAGGGAGCCAGTCACCTTTAGGATCCTTCAAGAACTGTGAAGAATAAATCATTCCAGATAAAAGTCAACCTGAACATTCCCACTGTAACTTTAAAAAAGCCAGTGCAAATTAGGACCAAGAATTGAGTCTGAATGTGCATGTATATATGTATGTGTGTGTGTGTGTGTGTGTGTGTGTGTGTGTATATATATATATATATATATATATATATATATATATATATTTAAATTTGTCTTTTCTATCAGCAAGTTTAGAATTACAAAATATGTCACTTCAGATATTAGTGTTCACGGACTTAGGAGAATTGATTCCATCCAAATTCCCTCTTCTCTCTGTGTTTTTAACTTTCTTCTTCTTCTTCTTTTTTTTTTTAATCAATGCTTACTTTCCATTAGACAGAAATATATCCAAATGTCTTCCATTTGAAAACAAAACCAAGAGAAAAAAACATGGTGATCTGCAAATCAGAAGAGATTTCTCACTGGAACCCTGCCACACTGCACCCCAATTTTGGACTTCCAGCTTCCAAAACTGTGAGAAACATTTTTTTTTATTTGTTTACAAGCCACCCAGGCTTCAGTAGTTTGTTCTAGAAGCCTAAGGTAACCAAGACAGCTTCCAACCCAAGATCAAACCTTGGTTCATGGAGGTAGCTAGGACTTCAGTCATTGACTCTAAGATCCAGGAAGCTAACAGGAGGGATTGTAACTTTCATTACTACATTCAATTGCCTCTACTTTTAAAAATCTTTATTGTTGAAAGTATTATATATGTCCCCTTTCCCCGCCCCTCATTGACCTCTTCTAGCCCGCCCCGCCCCCCACCCCAGGCCTTCACCACCCTATTGTATGTGTCCCTGCCTCTTTCTGAGACAAGAAGACTTGAGATACTTGAATAATGTTTCCTTGATTGAATTAAACTCATTAGCTTCTCAGTCTGAAAATTGTAAAGTCATCCTCTGCTATTACCCACCTTGTAATTATGGCATCATTTTCAACTTATGCGATCCCTGTAGCTTTTCTCTTTTCTACCATCTTCATTAATTACCACTTCAACTGCCCATTTCTGGACATTTACATTTTATGTTCTTTGTCTCCTCACCCTCTTGAATTCTCTTACATGCCAGTGACACAACTCAGATATCATACTATGAGGGTACTGACACCACATTAAAATAATTCCAAATGTTAACTTAAGTTCATATCTTGTGGCATGGAATTCACAACATTTTAAGATGGAGTTTTATCCCTTTATCATATCAGGCTTATATTTCTTTTGACCTCTGCTACCCTCACCTACATGTCCATCTGTCCAAATGGCAGAGCATCACTGAGCATGAGGCATTCTGTCAGAGATGTCCATCAGGTGGCTGCTGTGGTGCACTTTGGAATGTGAGAGAGGCCAGTGACACATACAGTACATGACCCAAAGGCCCTGAAAGTTTCACAGGAGACAGGCCAGGTAGGCTGGTTACAGCAACGTATTGTGCCACTAATGCTTTAACTGGAAGGAGGATCTGGCGGGGGCTTTCTAGTTTGAAAGTGATTTCAGGATTTACTCTCTTACATGATTCTAAGATAAGGAACCCAGGTCTGGACTAAAGGGAAGAGAATATATGTAAATATCTATGATTTTGCAGATTGCTTTAAAAATGGATTTCTTTTTTTTGGGGGGGGGTGATTTTCTAGTTGCACTACAAAGTATTTCCTAGCTTAAAGTAATATAATACCATTCTAATTCCTTCTCAGATTCTTTTAGAAGAATACAGTGAAGCACATACCTGCATCTATTCAACTTTAATTTTTTGAATCCTCTGACACCATTGGAAGAAAATGCAATTAAAAGCATGCTGTATGTGAGGCATGCTTCATGTATTTCAGCAGGTGTGAAAGTGCTCTCCTAGCCAAGGACATCCATGAGAATCTCAAAGAGCAGGTACCTGAGCTTTCTTTTTTGGTACCAGAGGGTGCTTTGCCTTGTGACTGGGAGAAAAATAAAATTCCTCTCTAATCCCCCTAGAGTTTTTGCTTCCACCCAAAGCAATAAAGCATCATCTGTTCTTCCTAAAGTCTCAGAGTGATAAAGATGCTCTAAATTGTACCCCTCCTTCAGAATCAAAATTAATTATTACCTCCTCCATGAAGTTTTCCCAATCTCATCAGCCATGGTCCCTCAGTATTTGATTTGTGTATACATTTTAAAATTCATCAAACACTTTCTCCAGTTGTACTTTGTTTATTCCATATCAGCCCTTCTCACTCTGTGGCAGTCCTTAGAGTATCAGTCGGAATATTTCCCTCAGTCTCTCTTCCTCTAAGCCTAGTGCAGTGTTTTGCACAGCATTTGCATGAAGGCAGTGCGTTCCTGGTTCCAGGGTCTGCCTGAATGAGGGTAATGACCGACTCCGCTCTTTCTGAGCTGTGAAACCTTAGGCAAACCACTGAGCCTTTCTGCTCTGTGAGTTTCTTATCTATAAAATGAAAATATGCAGACACATACTAGTATATAATGGAATTGTTGTCAAGTTAAATGTGAGATGATTAAACAGACCACGGATATTACCCATCATTATTACAAACTTGGTGAGTAAATAAAACCTTTAAGAAACTGAATTTAAATATGCCTTCTCTCTAATCCTTTAATTTTAAACACAAGTCTCAGTTTATTTTAAAATCTTATTTGATGCCTTATTTGATGCCACCTCTACTTAATTATTTTATTTTTCATTGAGCTCTGGTAATAATTGTGTCACAGGCCACCAATGAAGCATTTAGTTATGAGGCGTTTTGTTCTATTCGCTGATTATTTGGTACTAGAGGCCTGGTGCATGAAATCTGTGCAACAATGTGGACCCTAAGCCTGGCCTGCAATCAGTGCCATCGACCTCAGCTGTCAACAGCTGGCCTCACTCCCTGCCTCCACCTACCCCCAGCTCCCCATTCACCTTTGGGTGATCAGAGCCTTCCAGCTGAGGGAAGAGGGACCAAAAAGTTGGCCATCCTGCCTGCTTACCAGCTCCGGCCCCTGCCTCTGGTTGCCCTCTGTGTGTGAGGTGACTGGCAGAGTAGGGTTCTTGGCCTGGTGCCAACTACATCTGATGCCACCCACCCCCGGTTCCCCATTCACCATTGGGCAATCAGAGCATGCTGGACATATGGAGGGACCAAGAGATTGGCCTTTCCTTCTGCTGGCTGGCCCCAACCCCTGCTGCCACCCACCCCCCAGTTCCCCTTTACCAGCTGGTGATGGAGCCTGTCCACCAGGGGAAGGGAGCAAGAGGTTGGCCGGCAGACTCTGATCAGGCAAACAGTGTCTATGTGCTGGGGGCCGCTCCTGCGTTGAGCATCTGCCCCCTGGGCGTCAGTGTGTGTCATATGACTGTTTGTTCCTCCGTTCGGTCGATTTACATATTACCCTTTTATTATATAAGATTTGCCCTTCCCCAAAATACTGTGATACAGGTTCCATGGCTGATGATATATCAAGGCTGATGATATATCAAGGTAACTGAACAGAGGACTGTACCCAGCAAACACAATTGCTACTTGCAATTGAGCGGAAAAGAAAAGGAAGTTTGAGTTTGGACAATGTATTTCAATTAATGTAGCCCAAGCAAATTTGTCATTGTCCTTACTCTCTCTATTTGTTTTAGCACCTTTATTATTTAGGTAAATCAGATTGAGTATATAATCAACATATAAGATTGTTCTCTTGAATTAGATTTCTATATCTGCACCAACAATTTAAAATCTTAGTGGCTTAAAATAACACGTTTATTTAGCTCACATTTCTGTGTTGGCTAGGTAGTTCCTTTAGTCTAAGCTCTCTGAGGGGCTCATTCATGAGGTGTGGTTAGCCAGCCAGTGGGTTGTCTAATGGCTAGAGGATCAAGGATGTCTTCACTCCGAGGTCAGGCAGTTGCTATATTGTGGACCAGGACAATAGAGAGCTCTATGGCTGTTTCTCATTTTAGACTTTCTTTTCCTCCCTCTATATACTTTGTGAGTCACATCAACCCATGTCTTCAACTGTCACCACTATGCTGATGGTATAACACACACTCTCCCCTCTATATTTCTCTCTGGTGCTCCAGACATGTTTATCTTACGGAGTTTCATAGCTCACAAATACTCATATGCAACATTCTTATCTCAAGTTCCTGTTCATGCCTGAACTCTGTATTTTAACAAATAGCATTATTTTTCAAACTAACTGATAGAACAGAAAATGGAAGGTCTTCTTTCTTGACTATTCCCTCTTTCAGCCCCATAACTAATTGTTTATTTATAAGAAGATAACATAAATGGATATCATCTTCCTTTGATTCTTGTTCTGAATCACCTGAAATCAAAGCATCAACATCAGCTCATTGACCAAGGTTTTTGTTTGCAATGCAAACACCCTCCAGCACATCTTTTGTACTGCAGCCAGAGTCATCCTTTCAAACAAAAATCGGATCATGTTACCATTCTGCTTAAATCCATTCAGCGATATTACCAAATTCAGAATAAAATACAGCTCTCTTGCTAGTCCTAAAATCTTTTGTTACAAAACACATGTCTGTAAAACCTATATCATTGAGCATTTTTTATAATACAATGAAGTTAGTTTCTATTTGGAGCTTTCAACTTTCATGGGAGTTTAGTAAAATTCATTGCCGTTCTGTTCCATTACGGTTTGTTTCCTCCTCTCTTATTGTATTTTGTTATTTTGATTTCTGCCATGAAATTAAAACCTTTCTGAAAAACCCAACTTGAAATTTCTCATCTGTTCTTTCATCAGGATTAAGTCTAAATTAAAGGGAGTTATTTTGCTTAATGTTCAGGGCTGGGGGAGTGATGTGATGGAGACAGTATCTCAGGTTAACCCTGATCATATATCCAAGCTGACATTCTCCCCAATATATTCTTATTCTGGCTGCAAGTTCCCTTTACATGTATATGCATCCCTTGATGATTCGCAAGGTCATGTTCATGCCCCTTAAACTCAAAAAATTTAAAGTGGGCTCTTTAAGGACTCTGTAAGGTAGATTCTGGCCTAGTAGGTTACCTTCTGCAAAGTACTGCTTTTTCTTATCTACTCTTCTGTGTTAAGGTGGCTTTAGATTCTAGATAAGGAGGCTGGTCCATCCTACAACCCTCATTGAGAAGCAGGTTTAGGTCTATTTCCTCTCATAGCCAGATATTTATTATATAGTTTTGTACTATCTCCCATTAGTATTAGCTTTGGCATCCTGCTACACATGGTTTCTTATTAGAATATCATCAGCTGTTAACTCACTTGATTCCCTTTAACTTCATTCCTGAATCCCTTCATCTCCCTTGTGCCTGAAATCAGAAGCTCTGGAGAGGAGTATTTGGATAAACCTGTAGCTGATTTTTCTGGACACCCCCAAACATCACAATAAACAGGGCCTGAAAGGAACCTCCAGTTGCCTTGTATCCTGATAAGCCAAGAGAGGAACTCCCTTTTGTAATACAGTATGTCTACCTGAAGGAAGTATCTTTTCTTAACTTCATAAGAATATTACATACTTGTAGGACTGCTGGAAACCAAACACTGTCTCACTAATAGAAAGATGTGGATAGGAGATCAGAAGGCTGGTCAACCTTAATTGCTCTGAAATGTCAGAGATAATCACTCACTTAGTTGAAACATTGTTAGCTGAAGCAGCCTCTACCTGTTTGTTTCATGTTAATTTCTGTTCTTGTAATTTCCTGCCTAAAGGTCATGGGTGTATCCCATAGTATTAATAAAAGGGAGAAAAAGATAAGAGCAAGCGGTAGTCTTTCCACTAGAGGAAG